>JAQNBH010000011.1:8494976-8667476 GCA_028752905.1 Cladorhizidae sp. MBARI D1340-BT2
TCCTAGTCCTAGCCTTAGTCCTAGCCTTATATCCCTAGCCCTATACTCCTAGTCCTAGCCTTAGTCCTAGCCTTATATCCCTAGCCCTATACTCCTAGTCCTAGCCTTAGTCCTAGCCTTATATCCCTAGCCATATACTCCTAGTCCTAGCCTTAGCCTAGCCTTCTATCTCTAGCCCTATAGTCCTAGCCTTGTCCTGGTCCTGCATTCCTAGTACTAGCCTTATATGTACATGGCCATATACTCCTAGCCTTGGCCTATAATCCTAGTACTGGCCATATACTCCTAGCCTTGGCCCTATAATCCTAGTACTGGCCATATACATGTACTCCTAGACCTGGCCCTATAATCCTAGTACTTGCCATAATTATGCTCCTAGTCCTGGTCCTATATTCCTAGTGGTCCTATATTCCTAATACTGGCCCATAGATTCCCTAAATCCTGGCCCTATTTTCCTAGTGCTGTAATCCTTTCCCTATATACCTATTGCTACCTACATATCATAACCCTGGCTATGTACAATATTCCTACCCTGTATCCTAGCCCTATGCAGCACATAGCTCTATATATTATCTATCCCTATATTATATCCTCACCCTATCTAGCACATAGCTCTATATACCTAGCCCTATATTATATCCTAACACATAGCTCTATATACCTAGCCCTATATTATGTATATCCTAACCCTATTAGCTCTATATACCTAGCCCTATATTATATCCTAACCCTATAGCTCTATATACCTAGCCCTATATTATATCCTAACTCTATCTAGCACATAGCTCTATATACCTAGCCCTATATTATATCCTAACCCTATCTAGCACATAGCTCTATATACCTAGCCCTATATTATATCCTAACCCTATCTAGCACATAGCTTTATATACCTAGCCCTATATTCCTTCTTATATCCTGACCCTATCTAGCACGTTCTATATACCTAGCCCTATATTCTAACCCTATCTAGCACATAGCTCTATATACCTAGCCCTATATTCCTAAATATCCTAACCCTTTCTAGCACATAGCTCTATATACCTAGCCCTATATTCCTACTATATCCTAACCCTATCTAGCACATAGCTCTATATACCTAGCCCTATATTCCTACTTATATCCTAACTCTATCTAGCACATAGCTCTATATACCTAGCCCTATATTATATCCTGACCCTATCTAGCACGTACCTCTATATACCTAGCCCTATATTCTAACCCTATCTAGCACATAGCTCTATATACCTAGCCCTATATTCCTAAATATCCTAACCCTATCTAGCACATAGCTCTATATACCTAGCCCTATATTCCTACTATATCCTAACCCTATCTAGCACATAGCTCTATATACCTAGCCCTATATTCCTACTTATATCCTAACCCTATCTAGCACATAGCTCTATATACCTAGTCCTATATTATATCCTGACCCTATCTAGCACGTACCTCTATATACCTAGCCCTATATTCTAACCCTATCTAGCACATAGCTCTATATACCTAGCCCTATATTCCTAAATATCCTAACCCTATCTAGCACATAGCTCTATATACCTAGCCCTATATTCCTACTATATCCTAACCCTATCTAGCACATAGCTCTATATACCTAGCCCTATATTCCTTCTTATATCCTGACCCTATCTAGCACATAGCTCTATATACCTAGCCCTATATTATATCCTAACCCTATCTAGCACGTACCTCTATATACCTAGCCCTATATTATATCCTAACCCTATCTAGCACGCTCTATATACCTAGCCCTATATTCCTAAATATCCTAACCCTATCTAGCACATAGCTCTATATACCTATCCCTATAGTCCTACCTATATTCTGTGTAAAAGACTTGAGGTGAGTCATGTCGGAGTGCCAATTAACTAACTGTGCACACCAGGCCACAATCAACCCAGGGTTCTTGGCCCCAGACTGCAACAAGTCCGTGTCGTCCGCCATTACACAATGTGTTAGCTGAAAACCCACCAACACCACCTATGGCAACGCATCTCTCCTCACATTTGAAGACGGAAACTCAGGACATAAGCAAGCAAGTTAGTGGGTGGTGCTCTTTAATAAGAAAACTCTGACACAGAACAGTCCTGTGCCATGTTGAGCAACCCCCCCCCCCCCCCGGGTTAGTTGTTAGCATCACCATCCTCACCAATATAATATAGCCAACCTGCCTAACCCAATATGATGACCAACACTACACTGGGTGGAGGCAGGTTGAAGTAGGTTGAGAATACCTCTATGGGGACACACACTGGACCAACACCACACTGGGTTGAGGCAAGTTGAAGTAGGTTGAGAATACCTCTATGGGGACACACACTGGACCAACACCACCACACTGGGTTGAGGTAAATTGAAGATGCCTTGAAGATGCCCACACCAGAATAACACAAGATGACTCTCATACATGCATAAACTCACTTGACCAGAGAGACTCACTGCCACCATATCTTACCTGCACTGCTGACTGGAATGGGAGAGGAGCGCGGTTCAAAGTAGGGATTAGAAGGCACGGAGGAGGGCATGGAATTAGAGAAGGAATTGGAAACGGAGAGATTGGGAGGGAGAGAGGTCGAGGCCTGGTGGGTGTTGGCCATGCCAACACTCTGCATCTGCACGTACCTGCTATGGAGTGGGTGTGGAGGAGATGAAGGAAGGGAAGAGGTGAGGGAAGAGGAGGCGGGGGGGAGAGAAGAAGGGAGAGAAGAAGGTGAGGAGAGGAGGAAGAGTGACAGAGAAAGAAGAGAAGAAAGAGGAGAATTAGAGACAAGAGAAAGTCTCCTGATAATTATACAACAACGACTTAACTATAGCACAGTGGGAGACTTTTGAGGGTTCAACATATTCACAGTCAGTGACTAGAATACGCAGGAAGCTATCTGGTGGATTGTGTACCGTAGTGCAAGCACGCCTCTCTCTGCTGCTCTTCATCCCCCCACCACACAGGTTACCAATATTAGACTCCCCCCCAAACGTTACTTGATACAGTAATCATCTTTGTTCTGGTATAGTGGGCTCTATCAATCAATATTAGACATCACTTGATACAGTAATCATCTTTGTTCTGGTATAGTGGCTCTATCAACCATTATTAGACCTCCCCAAACATCACTTGATAAGAGTATCATCTTTGTTCTGGTATAGTGGCTCTATCAACCAATATTAGACCTCCCCAAACATCACTTGATACAGTAATCATCTTTGTTCTGGTATAGTGGGCTCTATCAATCAATATTAGACCTCCCCAAACATCACTTGATACAGTATACATGTATATCATCTTTGTTCTGGTATAGTGGCTCTATCAACCAATATTAGACCTCCCCAAACATCACTTGATACAGTAATCATCTTTGTTCTGGTATAGTGGCTCTATCAACCAATATTAGACCTCCCCAAACATCACTTGATACAGTAATCATCTTTGTTCTGGTATAGTGGGCTCTATCAATCAATATTAGACCTCCCCAAACATCACTTGATAGAGTATCATCTTTGTTCTGGTATAGTGTGCTCTAATATAGAATATTTTGGTCCCGTACTCACTCGTCTGGCTCAGGGGTTCCTCTCTGAGGAGTGTGGGGGTCACTGGCCGACGAGGAGCCCCAGGAGCCACCTGACCCCCTCTGTGTGTTCCTCTCCCCCGTGGTGAGTGTGCCCTCCTCCCTGTGCTTGGAACCTTTCTTGGAATTACGATCGCGAAGTCTCGGAGACGTTCTTAGCTTCTCATCGTTCTTGAAGCGGAAGAATAAAGGCTCGTCCTTAAAGTGATGGTCATCACATACTGGACAAGAGGAAAGCATCAACATAGTCACCATGCCAATTCACTAGCACGTTGGGAAAGGAGTTGGTATTCACCGAGTTGATGAAACTCAATAATAGTGCCACACCCAGGTTGCCTAGCAACACCGCCAACTAGAAAACCCTCACCTAACATCTAACGAGGGCCGCCATGGTATATATATATATATAGAGAGAGAGGGAGTTGCAGTCTAAATAAATCTTCGTTCCAATTATTACTTTTATTATGAAACGTACAATGTACAGTGGGGTGTGGCTTGTGGGGTGTTACAACACACCTCACACCAAAACACCCCTGGCAGGGCCCCCGGGCCATGGTGTGTAGTGAGGGACCACACTCCACTGAACATTTCCGTAACCAAGACTGCACCTGTAAGAGAGACTTAAAGGTCCTGTTTTGGTGGGTTGCTAATCCATCGGGTGCCCGTGGCCCATCGTTCTGGAAAGCAGAAGGGCTCAATGGTTAGATAAGACTTCATACACAAACACATGGGACTGGCTCCTTCCAAGACGGTTGAGAGGGATCCCCCCCCCCCCCCCCCCCCACACACACACACCCCCCACACACACACCCCCCATCCCTTTGGCAGACACAACAGCCTTATTTATTTATTTGTATGGGAGGGCCCTGGGGGGAGGTTGACCAGGTGTAACCAGGTGTAACCAGGTGATTATATTATAAAGTATGACATCATTCATGCTATGGTCCTAGTTCATGTAGCCAATTCAATATGCTGAGATAAACAGTGCCCCCCACTTCCTCTGGCTGAGTTAAACAGTGCCCCCCCTCAACCTCTGGCTGGGTAAAACAATGCCCACACTTCCTCAGGCTGAGTCCCCCACTTCCTCTGGCTGAGTTAACCCTTTCACCGCTGACTTTCCTGGACATTTTTCCTAAAGTATACCAGCTACCCCAAAAAATCATTATAAAATCAGCAATCCATTCATATCAGTTGTAATTTTGTCATGTGATAGCACCATCGTTTATAAACAATGATCTCATTAGCTAACCACATTATCAACCACAAAATATGAATATCATTATGCTAAATTTCTCTATCAATATCTAACATTTAATCAACAAAAAATGTTTATAATATATTTACTCATTTAGTTAGCATTTAGTAAACATTAGTCATAATAATTTAGGCATATAGCAATATATAGCGGTGGTTTTTTGACTAAATTTGATCATATGATTCTATAGCCCAGTAATACAATGGTTTATTATGTTATTGAAATTCAACTATTTGAGAAAGAACATGCAAATACAAATATGTAGATACTTTAGCTAACCTGAGAAGGCTTCCTCAGCAATTTCATTATAACTAGAGAGCTGGTCATAGCAAAAGGAAGAATCCTGAGGGTCTAAAGTAGGGTCAACTACAGCGGCTAAAGAATGCACTGCTGCACGATCAGAACTTGCATTTCCAAGGTAGCCACATATTTCTTCACCTTCTTCTTCCTCTGACTCATCCTCAGTGAGAGCAAAATCCTCGCTAGAAACCAGGGAAAGTACTTCTTTAAGCGTTAAACATCCACTCATTTTTAGGTCGTCAAAACCGCGAACCGTCGGTAGTTGCACGTATTTTTCGCTAACTAATCAGGCGTTTCCGGATGTGATTTTTGGATGTCATATAGAGTAATAGTTGCTCTTTCCGGTGGTATGCAAATTATGACTATAGGCCAAGCGATCGATTTATTAGCGATATTTAAAGTCCATTACGCCATATGGCGCTTACAGCGGTGAGAGGGTTAAACAATGCCCCCACTTCCTCTGGCTGAGTTAAACAATGCTCCAACTTCCTCTGGCTGGGTAAAACAATGCCCCCACTTCCTCTGGCTGAGTTAAACAATGCCCCCACTTCCTCTGGCTGGATTAAACAATGCCCTGGCTGAGTTAAACAATGCCCCCACTTCCTCTGGCTGAGTTAAACAATGCCCCCACTTCCTCAGGCTGAGTTAAACAATGCCCTGGCTGAGTTAAACAATGCCCCCACTTCCTCTGGCTGAGTTAATTAATTAAACAATGCCCTCACTTCCTCTGGCTGGGTTAAACAATACCCCCACTTCCTCTGGCTGAGTTAAACAATGCCCCCACTTCCTCCTATACTTCCTCATGTTGATGTTTTTCTTTGGTAACTGCAGGTTGGGAATGTCACACACTCCTGTCATGAACTTCCCAGCATCAAGTCTTGTGGGGCTATAACAAAGTGTGATTGATAGGACAGTGCAAGCACTACAATATGGCGGCATAATATGTATCTTAATAAGTCGACTTGTTCATGTCAAGGGGGGAAATAGAAACACTAAAATATACTTGTGGTTAGGACTTTAGAGCTCCATAGATTCTGCACACTTCACTGTATGAACTTGATCTATAGCTCAAATGATAGATCTCTCTGTGTGCTCTCTTTTGATTTTTTTGATACAGCAGTTACATGCAGCCAAAGTGGACCTCAAAACCCGAGTGCCTGAACAGTCTGTAGTCGTGGTTACTGATTGGCCAGTGTTATCTGTGGCTAGAGGAAGCCCTAAGGAGTGTGTTCATGAGTGTGTTCATTAGTGAGTGTGTTCACTAGGGAGTGTGTTCACTAGGAAGTGTGTTCATTAGGAAGTGTGTTCATTAGGGAGTGTGTTCATTAGGGAGTATGTTCACTAGGGAGTGTGTTCATTAGATAGTGTGTTCATTAGGGAGTGTGTTCATTAGGGAGTGTGTTCATTAGGGAGTGTGTTCATTAGAGAGTGTGTTCATTAGGGAGTGTGTTCATTAGGGAGTGTGTTCATTAGGGAGTGTGTTCATTAGGGAGTGTGTTCATTAGGGAGTGTGTTCACTAGGGAGTGTGTTCATTAGGGAGTGTGTTCATTAGTGAGTGTGTTCAGTGTTCATTAGGGAGTGTGTTCATTAGGGAGTGTGTTCATTAGTGAGTGTGTTCATTAGTGAGTGTGTTCATTAGTGAGTGTGTTCATTAGTGAGTGTGTTCATTAGTGAGTGTGTTCATTAGTGAGTGTGTTCATTAGGGAGTGTGTTCATTAGTGAGTGTGTTCATTAGGGAGTGTGTTCATTAGTGAGTGTGTTCATTAGGGAGTGTGTTCATTAGGGAGTGTTTTCATTAGATAGTGTGTTCATTAGGGAGTGTGTTAATTAGGGAGTGTGTTCATTAGTGAGTGTGTTCATTAGTGAGTGTGTTCATTAGGGAGTGTGTTCATTAGGGAGTGTGTTCACTAGGGAGTGTGTTCATTAGGGAGTGTATTCATTAGGGAGTGTGTTCATTAGGGAGTGTGTTCATTAGGGAGTGTGTTCATTAGGGAGTGTGTTCATTAGTGAGTGTGTTCATTAGGGAGTGTGTTCATTAGTGAGTGTTTTCACTAGGGAGTGTTTTCACTAGGGAGTGTGTTCACTAGGGAGTGTGTTCATTAGTGAGTGTTTTCATTAGAGAGTGTGTTCATTAGGGAGTGTGTTCATTAGTGAGTGTGTTCACTAGGGAGTGTGTTCATTAGTGAGTGTTTTCATTAGGGAGTGTTTTCACTAGGGAGTGTGTTCACTAGGGAGTGTGTTCATTAGTGAGTGTTTTCATTAGGGAGTGTGTTCATTAGGGAGTGTGTTCATTAGGGAGTGTGTTCACTAGGGAGTGTGTTCATTAGGGAGTGTGTTCATTAGTGAGTGTGTTCATTAGGGAGTGTGATCCCTAGGAAGTGTGTTCACTAGGGAGTGTGTTCATTAGGGAAGTGTGTTCATTAGTGAGTGTGTTCATTAGGGAGTGTGTTCATTAGGGAGTGTGTTCATTAGGGAAGTGTGTTCCCTAGGAAGTGTGTTCACTAAGGAGTGTGTTCCCTAGGAAGTGGGGAGTGTGTTCATTAGTGAGTGTGTTCATTAGGGAGTGTGTTCATTAGGGAGTGTGTTCATTAGGGAAGTGTGTTCCCTAGGAAGTGTGTTCACTAAGGAGTGTGTTCCCTAGGAAGTGGGGAGTGTGTTCATTAGGGAGTGTTTTCATTAGGGAGTGTGTTCATTAGTGAGTGTGTTCACTAGGAAGTGTGTTCATTAGGGAGTGTGTTCCCTAGGAAGTGTGTTCACTAGGGAGTGTGTTCATTAGGGAAGTGTGTTCACTAGGGAAGTGTTTTCAGGGCTTCTCTCCCTTGCTTTAAGAAAACCCTTAAGGTATTTGATGTCAGCTGAAAGCATCAAATTCTATGTTGGCATGGCAGGGACACGCAAAGAATAATGAGATCTTAGAAGAGAACATTTCACAAAGAGAATCCTTAAATTTTATTGTTAGTAGTAGTAATAGCAGTAGTAGAGTGCAACCTCGCTAAATAGGCCTGGACCTAGGGGTGTTGATTGGTGAATTTGTTTGAACTGTATAATTTCTCAAACTGTATAATTTGTATTGTAATTGTAATAATTTATACAGCACTACATGTGTGCATGTAAACTACAACAAACTAAACAGAGAAATATCCAGTTAGCTTCTTCTGAGTAGTGGTGGCGAGTGGTTCCTGGTGCTTACAGTTCAGTACGATTGTATTTAAGCCCATAGATACCCATAGATACACTTGTCCCATAGATACACTTGTCCCACAGATACACTTGTCCCATAGATACACCTGTCCCATAGATACACTTGTCCCATAGATACACCTGTCCCATAGATACACCTGTCCCATAGATACACTTGTCCCATAGATACACTTGTCCCATAGATACACTTGTCCCATAGATACACTTGTCCCATAGATACACTTGTCCCATAGATACACTTGTCCCATAGATACACTTGCCATAGATACACTTGTCCCATAGATACACTTGTCCCATAGATACACTTGTCCCATAGATACACTTGCCATAGATACACTTGTCCCATAGATACACTTGTCCCATAGATACACTTGTCCCATAGATACACTTGTCCCATAGATACACTTGTCCCATAGATACACTTGTCCCATAGATACACTTGCCATAGATACACTTGTCCCATAGATACACTTGTCCCATAGATACACTTGTCCCATAGATACACTTGTCCCATAGATACACTTGTCCCATAGATACACTTGTCCCATAGATACACTTGCCATAGATACACTTGCCATAGATACACTTGTCCCATAGATACACTTGTCCTATAGATACACTTGTCCCATAGATACACTTGTCCCATAGATACACTTGTCCCATAGATACACTTGTCCCATAGATACACTTGTCCCATAGATACACTTGCCATAGATACACTTGTCCCATAGATACACTTGTCCCATAGATACACTTGTCCCATAGATACACTTGTCCCATAGATACACTTGTCCCATAGATACACTTGTCCCATAGATACACTTGTCCCATAGATACACTTGTGCACACCACAAAACTTGTTTACACACACCACTAACAGCTGGCTGGGTTGGAACTGGGAACTGGCAAGCCTACTTATATTTTTTAATGAGCTGATTACTAATCTCCATTGGATTAGTCAGTTAGATTTAGCTAGGTTGCAGTTTAATCATTATCATTACCATTATTATTATTATTATTATTATTATTATTATTATTAATTATTAATTATTAATTATTAATTATTATTATTATTATTATTATTATTATTATTATTATTATTATTATTATTATTATTATTATTATTATTATTATTATTATGATTATTGAGAAGGTTATTGTTAAGTCAACTGAGAGTTCATAGATAGATTATTATTATATTATTAGTATTAGTAGGAAAAGGGATGAAGCAAGTGAAACTGTGCGAGAAATTGTTCACTGGGAAAGACGAAGGGAGTGGAGAGTTAATTTAAGAAGAAATTTCAGTGAATGCAAGGAATGAGGAGAGAGCAGCCAATACTAGTAGGAGGAGAGAACTGAGGGCTGCACTGCCAGAGAGTGCACAAGATGAGGAGAGAGCAGCCAATACTAGTAGGAGGAGAGAACTGAAGGCTGCACTGCCAGAGAGTGCACAAGATGAGGAGAGAGCAGCTAATACTAGTAGGAGGAGAGAACTGAGGGCTGCACTGCCAGAGAGTGCACAAGATGAGGAGAGAGCAGCCAATACTAGTAGTAGGAGAGAACTGAGGGCTGCACTGCCAGAGAGTGCATGGGATGAGGAGAGAGCAGCCAATACTAGTAGGAGGAGAGAACTGAGGGCTGCATTCATCATGGGGTCAGGCAAGGACTAACCCTCACCAAAACTATTATTCACTTTTTAATGCAATACAAAGCACTTTTTAATGCAATACAAAGATACGTTACCCCTTCTAGCATATTTGATGCTTATTAGGCAGTCTAATTATGGCACTCAATAGATTCACAAAAGAACAAGGAATAGACTCCAGCACAATGGTGGATATGTGTGGAAGGAGCACAATGGTGGATATGTGTGGAAGGAGCACAATGGTGGATATGTGTGGAAGAAGGAGCACAATGGTGGATAGTGTGGAAGGAGCACAATGGTGGATATGTGTGTGGAGCACAATGGTGGATATGTGTGGAAGAAGGAGCACAATGGTGGATAGTGTGGAAGGAGCACAATGGTGGATAGTGTGGAAGGAGCACAATGGTGGATATGTGTGGAAGGAGCACAATGGTGGATATGTGTGGAAGAAGGAGCACAATGGTGGATAGTGTGGAAGGAGCACAATGGTGGATATGTGTGTGGAGCACAATGGTGGATATGTGTGGAAGAAGGAGCACAATGGTGGATATGTGTGGAAGGAGCACAATGGTGGATTGTGTGTGGAAGGAGCACAATGGTGGATATGTGTGTGGAGCACAATGGTGGATAGTGTGGAAGGAGCACAATGGTGGATATGTGTGGAAGGAGCACAATGGTGGATATGTGTGTGGAGCACAATGGTGGATATGTGTGGAAGGAGCACAACACTTCCAACCACAGCACAAAAATATCTCGCAGGGTTTCTGAGGGTACTTGCTAGTTATTAACACTATTAAATTGTTGTTATTATTATTATTATTATTATTATTATTATTATTATTATTATTATTATTATTATTATTATTATTATTATTAAATATTATTAAATTACTATTATTGTTATTATTACTATTATTATTATTGTTGTTGTTGTTATTACTACTACTACTACTACTATTATTATTACTATTATTATTACTACTACTATTATTACTATTATTATTACTATTACTATTATTATTACTATTATTATTACTATTATTAATTACTATTATTATTATTATTATTATATTATTATTATTATTATTATTATTATTATTATTATTATTATTATTATTATTATTATTATTATTATTATTATTATTATTAAATTACTATTATTGTTATTATTACTATTATTATTATTGTTGTTATTACTACTACTACTACTACTACTATTATTATTATTACTATTATTATTACTACTACTATTATTATTATTATTATTACTATTATTATTACTATTATTATTACTATTATTATTACTATTATTATTACTATTATTATTACTATTATTATTACTATTATTATTACTATTATTAATTACTATTATTATTATTATTATTATTATTATTATTATATTATTATTATTATTATTATTATTATTATTATTATTATTATTATTATTATTAAATATTATTAAATTACTATTATTGTTATTATTACTATTATTATTATTGTTGTTGTTATTACTACTACTACTACTACTATTATTATTATTATTACTATTATTATTACTACTACTATTATTATTACTATTATTATTACTATTATTATTATTATTACTATTATTATTACTACGTATTATTATTACTATTATTATTACTATTATTATTACTACTATTAATTACTATTATTATATTATTATTATAATATTATTATTATTATTATTATTATTATTATTATTAAATATTATTAAATTACTATTATTGTTATTATTACTATTATTATTATTATTGTTGTTGTTATTACTACTACTACTACTACTATTATTATTATTATTACTATTATTATTACTACTACTATTATTATTACTATTATTATTACTATTATTATTACTATTATTATTACTATTATTATTACTATTATTATTACTATTATTAATTACTATTATTATTATTATTATATTATTATTATTATTATTATTATTATTATTATTAAATATTATTAAATTACTATTATTGTTATTATTACTATTATTATTATTCTTGTTGTTGTTGTTATTACCACTACTACTATTATTATTATTACTATTATTATTACTACTACTATTATTATTACTATTATTATTATTACTATTATTATTACTATTATTATTACTATTATTATTACTATTATTATTACTATTATTATTACTATTATTAATTACTATTATTATTATTATTATTATATTATTATTATTATTATTATTATTAAATATTATTAAATTACTATTATTGTTATTATTACTATTATTATTGTTGTTGTTGTTATTACTACTACTACTACTACTACTATTATTATTATTATTACTATTATTATTACTACTACTATTATTATTACTATTATTATTACTATTATTATTACTATTATTAATTACTATTATTAATTACTATTATTATTATTATTATTATTATTATTATTATTATTATTATATTATTATTATTATTAATTATATTATTATTATTATTATTATTATTATTATTATTATTATTAAATATTATTAAATTACTATTATTGTTATTATTACTATTATTATTGTTGTTGTTGTTATTATTACTACTACTACTACTACTACTATTATTATTGTTGTTGTTGTTATTATTACTACTACTACTACTACTATTATTATTATTACTATTATTATTACTACTACTATTATTATTACTATTATTATTACTATTATTATTACTATTATTATTACTATTATTAATTACTATTATTAATTACTATTATTATTATTATTATTATTATTATTATTATTATTATTATTATTATTATTATTATTATATTATTATTATTATTATTATTATTATTATTATTATTATTATTATTATTATTATTATTATTATTATTATTATTATTATTATTATTATTATTATTATTATTATTATTATTATTATTATTATTATTATTATACTAGAATATTGATACTCCAGGCACATTGTTTGAGTGTGGAGACATCAGACAATTGATGCTCAGACTTGCACCTTGTTACTGGAGTTTTTGAAGGATGAAGCTCTGGCTAGCTTGGGAAAGATGCTCAGATAGGAGAACTGAGGCTTGTAGTTGGAGATTGGCGCTACGAAGACTATAACTCTCAGGAGAGGAAGGTCACCTGGTAGACAGACACTGAACCATTGAACTCTAACCTTCAAGATACAGACTGAACTCTAGAGGAACAGATTTCAAAACAACACATGGTATGGTGGTGACAGCACATCCTTTTTGAAAGTGATCAAAGGTGACCTCTGAACTAAAGTATGATATCATAACAGAATGTTGAGCACTGCTGGCAAACTACAATAATTCTCTCCACACGTTGTATGTGTTGCTATAGGCAACACCTGTAGAAGTGCAAGTTCAAAGTTCAAACTGAACAGTGGCACTACTTCTAAGTTCTTTCCCATCTACTCCATTTAATGCAAGGGCTAAGATTTGGCAGGCAACACTTGGAAACCATCATAGTTGATGACAAGATTGTGCATAGCACCGCTGGAACACCCTGCAATGGCTTCTGGCAACTTGCACCCTCCTAGCCAGGCACACACACACACATGCACTGAGAACAAGCCTTCTGGCACTTGCACCCTCCTAACCTGGCACACACACATGCACTGGGCACAAGCCTTCTGGCACTTGCACCCTCCTAGCCAGGCACACACACACACATGCACTGAGAACAAGCCTTCTGGCACTTGCACCCTCCTAACCTGGCACACACACATGCACTGGGCACAAGCCTTCTGGCACTTGCACCCTCCTAGCCAGGCACACATACACACACATGCACTGGGCACAAGCCTTCTGGCACTTGCACCCTCCTAGCCAGGCACACACACACACATGCACTGAGAACAAGCCTTCTGGCACTTGCACCCTCCTAGCCAGGCACACACACACACATGCACTGAGAACAAGCCTTCTGGCACTTGCACCCTCCTAGCCAGGCACACACACACACATGCACTGAGAACAAGCCTTCTGGCACTTGCACCCTCCTAACCTGGCACACACACACACATGCACTGGGCACAAGCCTTCTGGCACTTGCACCCTCCTAGCCAGGCACACACACATGCACTGAGCACAAGCCTTCAGGCACTTGCACCCTCCTAGCCAGGCACACACACACACAAATGCACTGGGCACAAGCCTTCTGGCACTTGCACCCTCCTAGCCAGGCACACACACACACATGCACTGAGCACAAGCCTTCAGGCACTTGCACCCTCCTAGCCAGGCACACACACACACACATGCACTGGGCACAAGCCTTCTGGCACTTGGACCCTCCTAGCCAGGCACACACACACACATGCACTGGGCACAAACTACTCTGTTTATCAGTCCACATCCACACAATTGGCAGAGTTCAAGGTTCATAATTTAATAAGGTTCATAGTTCAACTTCACTATAGTGCTCATTACCAGGTTCAAAGGTTTGTGCAACTGCACCAGAGGTTCGGCAAATAATAAAGCAGACGGGCTCTGCCGGATACGCAGACCCCTCTGGGCATCTTTTCATGGAAAAACAATTAACAGAAACTAAATTATTAGCAAAAAGCAAATAATCAATTTCCTCCTTTAGGAAAAACCACTAATTGCGATCTGCAAAGGTTTAGTTACTAATGGGGAAGGTTACTAATTAGGGTGGTTAAAATTGGAGTGCTTTTAGTAGTGGTTAGTGTTATTCAATTTAAACTAGGAGACTGAGCTGGCTGCTGGCTACACAATAGAGGAATTCTAAATGAGAAGCACCCAACAACCTGGTGGTTGCTAGGGCTGAATTTGACTGTCCTCCAAGTAGGATGGAGGAGCTAAGAAGAAGTGAGTGCCCCATTACCTAAAATAACTCCTGAAGCAAGATCTAAACGGTCTAAAGAGGATTTGCACGCTGATGGTGGCGTCTTGATTTGCAAGTTTTGCGACCGTTGCTTAGATTTGGTTAGAAAGATATCAAGGATCACTTCAAGTCTGGTTCACAACACGACGATGGCTGAGCGTTCCGTTGCATTGCGTCTCGTCCTTTGACCCTAATCATTTCGAATCACGCGCAACAAAAATGAACATGTGATAGATTATACCATTCTGATTGGTCCGACGCTGCGTTTCAGACACTGGACTAGGGACAACGGTCAATCGACAAGACGCAATGGAACGCTCGGCCATGTGTTGTGAATCGGCCTTAAGAAGCATCTTTCCAGAAAGGAAGTTTAAGATAATGCAAAGAAGTGAAAAGCACATGGCAGAGCAGCACCGACTTCTATGGTATTCGAGAGAAGACTTCATTTTGGACCACATCAAGTTCTGTCCATGGCCGACACACTACTGGAGAAAAACGAAGAAAAAAATGAGGCCTTTTTTTTTGCTAAAACATTCCAAACAAACCGATGTTTTGCCCCAAGACATGTTCAGTTCATACTTCAACTTGTACCTCATACGTCCCAAGGTTGTAAAGGTTGTATGATCAACACTTTGAAGCACTCGAGGTGTAGTCCCAGGAGATTCTCCTGTGAGCATAAATAGCTGACGAAACAACTAATGTAAGGGACCACAGCCTTCTTAGTCTAATAAGCAGTGCTGTGAAACCAATCTCATCTCATAAGGAGTGGTCAAAATGGAGGCATGCAACACTGCCACACCTAGCCAGGCTGTCTGTCATCAAGTGAGCCCGTGGAGAAGGCATTAAGTTTGAACGCGTCTTTGCATTTGTTTCAGATAGTGCAGCATATTGCAAGAAAGCTTTCCAGGATGTCCTACATCCATCACTTGTTTCCCCTTCACATGCTACTCAATTTGGCCCCCTTTTATCTTCCTCTCCATCTTCCTTCCTTCCTTCTCCTTCTCTCTCTCCTTCCTTCCTTTCTTCCTTCCTTCTCTCTCCTTCCTCTTTCTTTCTCTCTCCTTCCTTCCTTCTCTCTTTATCTCTCTCTCCTTCCTTCCTTCCTTTCATCATTCCTCTTTCTTTCCTTCCTTTTCCTTTCTCCCCTCACACTGCCTATGAACTTGTTCACTAGCCAACGACATGTTCTATGTCTGGCACAGATAGTGAACCTTGCAGCTGAAATTCTTCATCGTCATTCTTATAAGCATACTGCAGACCTCATAAAATCTTCGCTTCTACAAGTAACAAGTCGCCAGGAATGAAGAGTCGCTTCCGGAAATGATTACCTTCCTGCAACTGAGGTCAAGCTCCCTCCAGTGCCTGTATCTACATGATGGAGCTCTTGGTTTGAGGCAGCTCTCTACCATTCACCCAGAGTGCATGGGGCAATTTATGAAGGATTCTATAATGCTGAGAGAGGTAAGGTAAGATTAAGCTAACTGGAGTCGACTCACTAATTCCATTTTGTTTTTGCCGGTCCAGGAATGGCTGTAGAGCGTACCATCGAATTGGTCACTCACAAAGCAATATTTCCAGAGACATGTATGCAGTTCAAAGATGGTTGCCACCAGCTGATGAGTGCACTTACCTCCTCACTTGAAGCCACACCAGCTGGTGAGTGTACGTACCTCCTCACTCGTACCTCCTCCCTCGAAGCCAAGGAGATCCCTCTGGCATGCTCTGTCTCTATAACCTCTAGAAGATCCCAGGTCCTACCTCTGGGCTGGAACCAAAAGGACAAGCTTTGGGGGCTAACACCGTTTGGCATCTCAACAAGCTCTCTCAAGCTGACAATGAAGGGGAAAAAACATCAATCCTTTCAAGGTGTCCTTAACCTTGCAGTGAAGAAATTGGAAGGTCATTTTGACTGGCATCCTATACAATTTGTTTGACACTCACCAGCTACCTATTGTTGGACATGACACCAGTAACTATGGTGATGAAGTCAAAGCTGTGCACAACCCTTCCACAGAGTTGCTAGAGGAGTGGTTGATTTACACCTGGTTTATGGAAGATGCTATCACCACCCCCCCTAGATCTCCCTAAATTCTGGCATGGTATGAGTGATCGGTTTCCACTGCTTGCTGCTGAATCTATCACCTGGATACCTGTCAGTTCTGTTGATCTCCCAGTATAAGGATGTCCTACAACCGGAGGTAGAGCCTCACAGAAGAAGGCAAAAAAACTAAATGATTACTTATGCTGTATTACAATGGAGACATTGAAGGCTGATTTAGTGAATATCAACAATAAATATCAACACTATACATGTATCAAACATTATCATTCTCCGCATATATAAATATATCAAAACGGGAAAAAAGTTTAAAAATAAAACGGAATTCGTGTTTTCATGAAACGGTTTCATGAAAATGGAAAAATTTTGAACTGGGAAAAGAGAGGGGTCTATAGATACGAATATTCAGGAGCAAATGTTTCCCCCTGATCTTCTGTCTAGGGAGGCATTGAGAACAACGCAGAGGCTCTCTAACGAGGCTGCTAATATGCTTGGCACCAGTTGGGGGGGGGGGGGGGGGAATTCTGTGGAATTAACAACTGGCTTTGCGGTTAGGTTATCATCAAGTGACTTTTGCGTCTACATTTGCGTCTACATTAGTCTACAACCATGTACGGCGGTGGGGAAGGTGGTGTTAAAGATTGTCGCTCACATGACCCCCATCAGCCAGTTATGGAGACAAGTGGGACAGGACAGTGCTAGATCACCGGCCTTCAGGGGCACGTGTTGTGGGCCTATTCTCCGGATTTCCCACGGCCTGCATGCGAGTAACCGGATTAGAACAAGCAAACTTGGCACCCATTCAACCTTGGAGTGGCCTAGATCTGACAGCATTCCTCTTGTCTCTCCCAACCTCCAACATATTCGTACAAATACTATATCCTCTTGTCTCTCCCAACCTCCAACATATTCGTACAAATTCTACATATGCCTTGATGTTCTCCAATGCCTCTTGGTATGTCTCTGTACCTTGCACTCGTAATAAAATATGGGGGGGGGGGGACATTTTGCTCACGAACACGAATAATCACTTCTGGCAGTAGCCTGTCTCCTTGACAACATCATACTGGCTGGCTAGGAGATTAGGATCAGGAGGCCAGTCAAAAGTACAACACCTCAAAAGAAGAAGGACAACCATACTCACTCCATGTGGAACTTGCTAATGTAAAAGCCTTCACATTCAGAAACACTTCACTCTTCACTCCTAGTGACAGGAGGTGCAGTCTAGGGTTGCCATGGACACCAGGATCAGCTATGGAAATCTCCCCCATCCTCTAGCCATAACTAGCCTTGGGGACGGACAAGATCATCGCAAGGTTACTCAAGGTATCAATGGACGTTTGTATTTGGAGGGAGGGGCATTTGCCATCATGACCGCGCGTACAACCTCCCCTAATGTAAAATACTGTGCATAGACTTAATGGGCGTGGCTTGGAATGAGTGAAAGTGCAAACCCACCATGTCTGAACATGCCCACGTCGAGCAATTTCTTGCCGAGATCAACAGCTTGTGAGCGCGAGGTGACCTCGCCATTGGTCATCAGCCAGTCCACGAAGTCCTTCCCCAAGAAGCACTGCTTGTACGTAGTGAAGTGATATTTTCTGTCCTGTATCAAGTTCGAGCCATCGCCTTTTAATCTGCAGAGGGAGACGGGAGAGAGAGGGCGGGAGAGAGGGGGGGGGAGAGAGGGGGGGAGAGGGGGAGAGAGGGCGGGAGAGAGAGGGGGAGAGAGGGGGGGAGAGAGGGGGGGGGGAGAGAGCGGGAGAGAGAGAGCGGGAGAGAGAGGGCGGGAGAGAGAGAGCGGGAGAGAGAGTGGGAGAGAGAGTGGCAGAGAGAGTGGGAGAGAGAGGGGGGGGAGAGGGGGGGAGAGAGAGGGGGAGAGAGAGGGTGGGAGAGAGGGGGGGAGAGAGGGGGGGAGAGAGGGCGGGAGAGAGAGAGCGGAAGAGAGAGCAGGAGAGAGAGCAGGAGAGAGAGCAGGAGAGAGGGAGGAGAGAGGGGGGAGAGAGGGGGAGAGAGAGGGCGGGAGAGAGAGAGCGGAAGAGAGAGCAGGAGAGAGAGCAGGAGAGAGAGCAGGAGAGAGGGAGGAGAGAGGGGGGAGAGGGGGGGGGAGAGAGGGCGGGAGAGAGCGAGCGGAAGAGAGAGCAGGAGAGAGAGCAGGAGAGAGAGCAGGAGAGGGGGGAGAGAGGAGGGGGGAGAGAGAGCAGGAGAGAGGGGGGGAGAGAGGAGGGGGGGGAAGGGAGTGAGTGGAAATGAACACGGAAAAGGGTTGTCAGTGTGTGTGCACACACACACTTGTGGAAATACCACCTAGAGAAAGAATACACAACAAGATGTAAGACAATGCCATCTCCACACACACCAACTTCCCCGCTCGTCTCAGGCTTTCCTGAGCACACTTCCGCTATTACTTCACACCCACACACTCCGCCAGAAAACAGAAGCCTTTCACTCACCACTAGCTAAATAAAGACAAACAATGGCACAAAAAGAAGCCACTAAGAGCCGGAACCAGACCACAAGGAGCTGAGAATGGTCACGTTGGATGAGGACTGACACAACCAGCACATCATGGACTTATATGGAAGTAGAGCGGTTATCGTGATCAAAATGAGACACTTAAATTTCCCCCCCCCCTCAGGCATACGTACGTATGTATGTATGTATGTTCGTCACGCGTGTGAACTGAATCATCGTAATTCAATTAATTGAAAGAGCCAGTTTGTGCACGACGATGAAGAAGGGAACAGGAAGAGTAAGGAAGAGCAGAGGAGTGCCGTAGAAACTGAGGAGAGACAGGCAATGAAAAGCTCTCTACCTCAAGCATGCGTGTACACAACGTACATCACACACACGGCAATCAACTTTGGCTTCCACATGTTCGTTGTCACATGACTTTGCGTACATTGTCACATGCCTAAGTTTGTGTGTCTGTGTTTGTACGTCGGTCCGTTTGCCCTCCGTACCTCAGGAGTAGCTCCCACCAACTATATATATATTCTGATAAGCATGGCCAGGAGATTAGCTAATTACAGCTTTACAAATAATGCACCATGGCAGTGTTGCCGACTAACCACACTAGCTGCATTAGAGCTCACAAATAATGCACCATGGCAGTGTTGCTGACTAACCACACTAGCTGCATTAGAGCTCACAAATAATGCACCATGGCAGTGTTGCTGACTAACCACACTAGCTGCATTAGAGCTCACAAATAATGCACCATGGCAGTGTTGCTGACTAACCACACTAGCTGCATTAGAGCTCACAAATAATGCACCATGGCAGTGTTGCTGACTAACCACACTAGCTGCATCACAAATAATGCACCATGGCAGTGTTGCTGACTAACCACACTAGCTGCATTAGAGCTCACAAATAATGCACCATGGCAGTGTTGCTAACCACACTAGCTGCATTAGAGCTCACAAATAATGCACCATGGCAGTGTTGCTGACTAACCACACTAGCTGCATTAGAGCTCACAAATAATGCACCATGGCAGTGTTGCTAACCACACTAGCTGCATTAGAGCTGACAAATAATGCACCATGGCAGTGTTGCTGACTAACCACACTAGCTGCATCACAAATAATGCACCATGGCAGTGTTGCTGACTAACCACACTAGCTGCATTAGAGCTCACAAATAATGCACCATGGCAGTGTTGCTGACTAACCACATTAGCTGCATTAGAGCTCACAAATAATGCACCATGGCAGTGTTGCTGACTAACCACATTAGCTGCATTAGAGCTCACAAATAATGCACCATGGCAGTGTTGCTGACTAACCACACTAGCTGCATTAGAGCTCACAAATAATGCACCATGGCAGTGTTGCTGACTAACCACATTAGCTGCATTAGAGCTCACAAATAATGCACCATGGCAGTGTTGCTGACTAACCACATTAGCTGCATTAGAGCTCACAAATAATGCACCATGGCAGTGTTGCTGACTAACCACACTAGCTGCATTAGAGCTCACAAATAATGCACCATGGCAGTGTTGCTGACTAACCACACTAGCTGCATTAGAGCTCACAAATAATGCACCATGGCAGTGTTGCCGACTAACCACACTAGCTGCATTAGAGCTCACAAATAATGCACCATGGCAGTGTTGCTGACTAACCACACTAGCTGCATTAGAGCTCACAAATAATGCACCATGGCAGTGTTGCTGACTAACCACACTAGCTGCATTAGAGCTCACAAATAATGCACCATGGCAGTGTTGCTGACTAACCACACTAGCTGCATTAGAGCTCACAAATAATGCACCATGGCAGTGTTGCTGACCACACTAGCTGCATTAGAGCTCACAAATAATGCACCATGGCAGTGTTGCTGACTACACTAGCTGCATTAGAGCTCACAAATAATGCACCATGGCAGTGTTGCTGACTACATTAGCTGCATTAGAGCTCACAAATAATGCACCATGGCAGTGTTGCTGACTACATTAGCTGCATTAGAGCTCACAATTAATGCACCATGGCAGTGTTGCTGACTAACCACATTAGCTGCATTAGAGCTCACAAATAATGCACCATGGCAGTGTTGCTGACTAACCACACTAGCTGCATTAGAGCTCACAAATAATGCACCATGGCAGTGTTGCTGACTAACCACACTAGCTGCATTAGAGCTCACAAATAATGCACCATGGCAGTGTTGCTGACTAACCACACTAGCTGCATTAGAGCTCACAAATAATGCACCATGGCAGTGTTGCTGACTAACCACACTAGCTGCATTAGAGCTCACAAATAATGCACCATGGCAGTGTTGCTGACTAACCACACTAGCTGCATTAGAGCTCACAAATAATGCACCATGGCAGTGTTGCTGACTAACCACACTAGCTGCATTAGAGCTCACAAATAATGCACCATGGCAGTGTTGCTGACTAACCACACTAGCTGCATTAGAGCTCACAAATAATGCACCATGGCAGTGTTGCTGACTAACCACACTAGCTGCATTAGAGCTCACATAGTGCAAGTAGTGGGCTAGAGAGGCTGCCTCCAATCATCGATCAGGAAAAATACCTTTACACAATTACACAAATAGTTGTGAACAACAAAATGGATACGTTCCTTCCTGTAAACAAAATGGATACGTTCCTTCCTGTACCTCTGGTGCAGATACCTCTATAGTGTGTGTCTGTGTGTGTGTGGTGTGTGTGTGCATGTGGTGTGTGTGTGTGGTGTGTGTGTGGTGTGTGTGTGGTGTGTGTGTGTGTGGTGTGTGGTGTGTGTGTGTGTGTGTGTGTGTGGTGTGTGTGACAGGATCTGAGAAAAGGGAGCAAACCCCAAAAAATCTTGCATGAGGCTGAAGTTCAAGCAAGAACAGCTCTATTGAATGGTACATCTAATCTAGAATCCTAAGTTATTCCCTGTTCTGATTTTTCCCCCCTAAGGGGGGCCGACTGAACTAGTAGGTGCTTGTGGTTACCACTTTATAGATTCTGCAAGCTTCATGGTATGGACTGATATATAGCTCAAAAGATAGGTCTCTCTCTTTTGATAAAAATAGTTTTCATATACCCAAGTTACTGGAGCTAAAGTGAGGGTACCTCAAAACCCGAGTGCCTGATTTTGGAACACATTTTTCTCCAGATTGCCTAGTGCTAGAGAAGCACCAGTGGCTAGAGAAAGCCCTACTCTATGCAAGAACTATTTTTCATTAGGCGCTAAAACTTAAGTATGTGGTCAAGCATGTGGTGGGGAAATGAATTATATTTAAGTGCCATGAAGATTTAAAAAACTAAGTGGTCTGACTGAGCATTTATCTTCTCCAGGTCACATGCACTGATGTCACATATACAATCAATGCTGTGCTTCGAGATAGTGGTTGCTTAATCAACACATTTTTATTTGGGTTGCTATGGAAACCTAAGGGGAATACCTGCATGCCCATATTTTCAAACAGGAGGCGTTTCTGAGCCTTTGAAAGTTTGCAGAAAGATGTACAAAGAGAAGGGGCCTTGAGGTGCTTCTTAAAAATTCCACGATTCACAACCTTAGCAACCATTTCCTTCTTTTTTTTTTTTTGCTCGATAGGCCTTCTCTCAGATCCTGTCAGACAGACTCTCAAAAACCTCATCCACACATTGTGGACACATATTCATCAAACACACACATGCATATCCACACACACCACATCGATCTACAATACAATACAGTGGTAGTCATTCTGTAGGACTTCACCATAGAGGAGTCTTCTCACGAAGGAAATATGTACGATGTTATGTGTGTGTAAATATATTTATATACTGTATGAGATTACATCCTCGAGAAGTCCTACAAGGATCATGTGTTCGTGTGTACTGTGGTGTGACTACGACCTGGATCCACACCATTCATAGGATGAGAAAGAGCCAATAAGAAGAGCCAATGCATCATGACGACCCCAAGAATACAATCAGCGGTGTGATATTTTTTATTATCGCAATGTAATAACTATTTCTAGTTCTGTTACCATGCACACACACACTTGCACAAATGCACGCACAAACACACACCTGCATGCACTACACATGCAAACAAACACACACATGCATGAACACACACTCATGCACGACCACACACATACAGATATCTACAAACCTGCTATAGAGTCGTTGACCTTTGGCCAAAAGTGCTGTGTCAGCAGGATCATCATACGACCCGTCATCCTTTCTGAAGCGGTAGAACAATTTGTCATCCTTGTAAACATGGTCATCACATACTGCAGCAACACAAACCAACGACAGACACTAATACAGAGGTGTTCTAATAGTGCTCGCGGTGATCTTAATGCAGCTGCACGGTCAGGTTAGTTCAACATGCAACCATCACAATACAACAAGCCCACCAACACAGACTCTGCTAAGCTAGGGAAGCGCTGGGAATAGGGCTATGGCTGGGAATAAGGCTAGGGCCATGGAGGTTAGGCTAGGTCTATGTCTAAGCTCGAGTTTGAGCTACAGCGGGATAGGGTTAGTGTTAGCTAATGCTAGGGCTAGGGCTAAGTTAGGATTAGGGCTAATGCTAGGGCTATGCTCTAGGGCTAAGTTAGGATTACAGCTAATGCTAGGGCTAATGCTAGGGCTAAGTTAGCACCAGAGCTAATGCTAGGGCTAGGGCCAGTGTTAAGTTAGGACTAGTTAATGCTAGGGCTAGGGCTAAGTTAGGGCCAGAGCTAATGCTAGGGCTAGGGCTAGTGTTAAGTTAGGACTAGTTAACGCTAGGGCCAGAGTTAGGGTTAAGTTAGGACCACAGCTAATGTCAGGGCTAATACTAAGGCTAAGTTAGGACTACAGCTAATGCTAGGGCTAGGGCTAGTGTTAAGTTAGGACTAGTTAATGCTAGGGCCAGAGCTAGGGTTAAGTTAGGAACACAGCTAATGTCAGGGCTAATACTAAAGCTAAGTTAGGACTACAGCTAATGTTAGGGCTAAGGCTAGGGCTAAGTTAGGACCAGAGCTATTGCTAAGGCCAGGGCTAGGGCTAATTCTAGGGCTAATTCTAGGGCTAATGCTAGGGCTAGTGCTAGGGCTAATGCTAAGTTAGGACTACAGCTAATGTTAGGGCTAGGACTAGGGCTAAGTTAGGACCAGAGCTATTGCAAAGGCTAATACTAGGGCTAGGGCTAATTCTAGGGCTAGTGCTAGGGCTAATGCTAGGGCTAATGCTAGGGCTAATGCTAGGGCTAGTGCTAGGGCTAATGCTAAGTTAGGACTACAGCTAATGTTAGGGCTAGGACTAGAGCAAGCCTGTTTGGCTTTCCAGAGAAATACTGGACATAATTTGTATCACAAATGAACAAAAATTAACACACAAATGCCCAGTCAGCACAACAACAAAAAGAACCTCTTTTAGCGTGACACAGAGATAACAACATTTTGGTCTCTAGTCTGACTGCATCCACACATGTGCAGGTGTAGCAAGTATTAGCACATGGGACCAGCACTTGTCACATGACCCCAATTATATCACTATATATACCCAATTATATCACTATATTATATATATATATTTTAACAAAAACCCAAAACCCAAAAATATTTATAATCTGTGTAAGTGGACAGGTGATTGTCACATGAGTAATTGCCATGTAACTCAACCATGTCTATAGGATATTTAGTGACGATTGTTTCTTTCCTAACAAATGTGGTCCAAGAAAATGTAATCTCATAGCCAAGCAACCAGGGCCCAGTGCGGGTAACCCAAGTAATGAAGAACTCTCTGGTCACAGTGCTAGCAGAAACCTAGACCACTGAAAATATCCCACGATAGAAACAACTAAGCCTGTCCACCTTCCCAAGACCCAAGATAACCGAACAGGCCTTCATAACAAGGTCACTAGACAGCCAAACACGTTTCATCGGATATCTTCCTACACCCTACACTAAAACCAACACAGGCTTGAGATAACGATTCCTACTAGGCCATGCAACAAGTGGCATTGTAAATTAACAGCTGGCAGACCGAGACAAGTAGCTCAACAAACATCCCTCAGGTGCTTTTATTCAGACGCCAGACCTGGAATTCAAATAGCTATGCTTTTCATTTCTACACATGCCCCTACCAGCCATGCCCGCGTGTGTCACGAATTCAGACACGCACACACTCTGATACGTCAACAAATGCAAAAAAAATCCCCTTTAGGTTTGGATAGCTTTGCTGGTTGGGGGGGGGAAAGATTCTCGTCCACTTCTTTATAGCTATAATTATATCAATACTTGTATGCCAAGCAAGCAATAGTTTCTAGGCAATGGCACAACCACCGCTCCTGCAGAGAGTGGAAACATTTCCACCACTTAATCCTAATACCAATTAGATAAAGAGAGGGAACTCCAGACAGTGACCCACAAAGGAGCCAACGAGAATGTGCTATCATGTTTTCACTAACAGAAAGCTTTTAAGGCTAGCACCGGACAACACCCATTAGAGAAACACATGCTAAACAAAGGTCACTTGTTCACACACCTGTACAATGAGCAAGTGATTGAAATCACTCATAATCATGTCTACACTGGCTCTGTGAAGGCATAGTTGGCAATATTTGCTCACCTCTCAATGTTAGGAGAGATGGGCTATAAAAAGCTCGGCTAAATAAATTTGCATTGGTACATCTTTTCTACACAATAACAGTAGTTGAAAACATTGTAACTACAAATATACCTGCTAGCTGTTTACTTACCGTGGTGAACAACTCCATTGTCAACAAGCTTCTGCATCATGGCCACTGCCTCTAACCTTGATTCAACTTCCCCCTTTTTCAGCAGCCAATCTACCATTTCGCTTCCAACGAAGCAGTTTTCATAAGACTTGAAGTGATAGCGCCGATCTTTGATGAGAGGTGGTTCTTCCTCGTGGAGCAAGAGACGTAGCTCCTCGCCAACTGCCAGAATAGCTGCCTTATTCGAAGAGCGCACTGTGTTCGTCATTTTTTTCTTTGAAGAGTGTGAGTTTAGCGATTGTCTGTAGCTGGTATAAGTGTAAGACCTACTTGACCTGAGAGCGTTTTTCTTGTTAGCAGAAACTTGCTCCTGATACAATGGTGCTGTGGACCCGGAAGTTCCTGGATAATGTGACGTCATGCTTGCTTACTTTCGTTTCCGGTTGGAACGTGATTTGTAGAAGAGTCCCAGCCAGAGCCCTGTGGTAATCGACCAGTGTAAATATATATGTAGGATGTTTGCAACGAGGGTTCTGTAAATATAAAATAAAGGAATAACTACAAAGTCGGCCCTCACTGTTCTGGCTTTAATATAATTATTTGTCTTTGTCAATAGGTCACAAGCCCTTGCCAAGCCCCTTCTCTAGGTACTTCCTAGAACCAGGATTCCTTGTGTTCTGGGGTCAGCAGTGTTTGTATTCAATTTATTTCAATAATAAAGTTGGTTTTCACACACATTTTTGTTTCTCCTCAACCTAAATTTCCAAGTTGCCTAAACCACCACCACTACTACTACTACTACTACTACTACTACTACTACTAATAATAATAATAATAATAATAATAATAATAATAATAATAATAATAATAATAATAATAATAATAATAATAATAATAATAATAATAATAACAATAACAATAACAATAACAATAACAGCAACAATAATAATAATAATAGACATGTAATAATATAGACATGTAATAATAATAATAGTCAGATGGATGGATAATGGCCAAATTGAGTAACAACGATTCCATGGAAGGATGGCCTCCTGTCAAGAGCACAATTTGTTTGTCCGGACTCTCTCATTCAGTCATACTTTGTCATGCCCCCAGTAGCATGGGAGCAGTGATGGACTGTGTGGAAGAGGAAGGCAAACAAGTATTCTTCCTTAAGTCCTACTCACTCCCCAATTGCTAGAAATCTCGAGCATTCCCGAAGGAAGCGGACCAAAAGGTACAGCACAGGGCAGTGGGGAAGGGAGGGGGAAAAAAGCCCATGCATACCTCCTCAGCATCTAGCCCATGCATACCAACTCAGCATCTAGCCCATGCCTACCTCGTCAGCATCTAGTCCATGCATACCACCTCAGCATCCAGCCCATGCATACCTCCTCAGCATCTAGCCCATGTATACCTCCTCAGCATCTAGCCCATGCATACCTCCTCAGCATCTAGCCCATGCATACCTCCTCAGCATCTAGCCCCATGCATACCTCCTCAGCATCTAGCCCCATGCATATCTCCTCAGCATCTAGCCCATGCATACCTCCTCAGCATCTAGCCCATGCATATACCCCCTCAGCATCTAGCCCATGTCCTCAGCATCTAGCCCATGCATACCTCCTCAGCATCTAGCCCATGCTTACCTCGTCAGCATCTAGTCCATGCATACCTCCTCAGCATCTAGCCCATGCATACCACCTCAGCATCTAGCCCATGCATACCTCCTCAGCATCTAGCCCATGCATACCTCCTCAGCATCTAGCCCATGCATACCTCCTCAGCATCTAGTCCATGCCTACCACCTCAGCATCTAGCCCATGCATACCTCCTCAGCATCTAGCCCATGCATACACCCTCAGCATCTAGCCCATGCATACCACCTCAGCATCTAGCCCATGCATACTTCCTCAGCATCTAGCCCATGCATACCTCCTCAGCATCTAGCCCATGCATACCTCCTCAGCATCTAGCCCATGCATACCTCCTCAGCATCTAGCCCATGCATACCTCCTCAGCATCTAGTCCATGCCTACCACCTCAGCATCTAGCCCATGCATACCTCCTCAGCATCTAGCCCATGCATATACCCCCTCAGCATCTAGCCCATGTCCTCAGCATCTAGCCCATGCATACCTCCTCAGCATCTAGCCCATGCTTACCTCGTCAGCATCTAGTCCATGCATACCTCCTCAGCATCTAGCCCATGCATACCACCTCAGCATCTAGCCCATGCATACCTCCTCAGCATCTAGCCCATGCATACCTCCTCAGCATCTAGCCCATGCATACCTCCTCAGCATCTAGTCCATGCCTACCACCTCAGCATCTAGCCCATGCATACCTCCTCAGCATCTAGCCCATGCATACACCCTCAGCATCTAGCCCATGCATACCTCCTCAGCATCTAGCCCATGCATACCTCCTCAGCATCTAGCCCATGCATACCACCTCAGCATCTAGCCCATGCATACCTCCTCAGCATCTAGCCCATGCATACCACCTCAGCATCTAGCCCATGCATACCTCGTCAGCATCTAGCCCATGCATACCTCCTCAGCATCTAGCCCATGCTTACCTCCTCAGCATCTAGCCCATGCATACCTCCTCAGCATCTAGCCCATGCATACCTCCTCAGCATCTAGTCCATGCATACCCCCTCAGCATCTAGCCCATGCCTACCTCCTCAGCATCTAGCCCATGCCTACCTCCTCAGCATCTAGCCCATGCATACCTCCTCAGCATCTAGCCCATGCATACCTCCTCAGCATCTAGCCCATGCATACCTCCTCAGCATCTAGCCCATGCATACCTCCTCAGCATCTAGCCCATGCATACCTCCTCAGCATCTAGCCCATGCATACCTCCTCAGCATCTAGCCCATGCATACCTCCTCAGCATCTAGCCCATGCATATACCCCCTCAGCATCTAGCCCATGTCCTCAGCATCTAGCCCATGCATACCTCCTCAGCATCTAGTCCATGCCTACCACCTCAGCATCTAGCCCATGTCCTCAGCATCTAGCCCATGCATACCTCCTCAGCATCTAGCCCATGCTTACCTCGTCAGCATCTAGTCCATGCATACCTCCTCAGCATCTAGCCCATGCATACCACCTCAGCATCTAGCCCATGCATACCTCCTCAGCATCTAGCCCATGCATACCTCCTCAGCATCTAGCCCATGCATACCTCCTCAGCATCTAGTCCATGCCTACCACCTCAGCATCTAGCCCATGCATACCTCCTCAGCATCTAGCCCATGCATACACCCTCAGCATCTAGCCCATGCATACCTCCTCAGCATCTAGCCCATGCATACCTCCTCAGCATCTAGCCCATGCATACCACCTCAGCATCTAGCCCATGCATACCTCCTCAGCATCTAGCCCATGCATACCACCTCAGCATCTAGCCCATGCATACCTCGTCAGCATCTAGCCCATGCATACCTCCTCAGCATCTAGCCCATGCTTACCTCCTCAGCATCTAGCCCATGCATACCTCCTCAGCATCTAGCCCATGCATACCTCCTCAGCATCTAGTCCATGCATACCCCCTCAGCATCTAGCCCATGCCTACCTCCTCAGCATCTAGCCCATGCCTACCTCCTCAGCATCTAGCCCATGCATACCTCCTCAGCATCTAGCCCATGCATACCTCCTCAGCATCTAGCCCATGCATACCTCCTCAGCATCTAGCCCATGCATACCTCCTCAGCATCTAGCCCATGCATACCTCCTCAGCATCTAGCCCATGCATACCTCCTCAGCATCTAGCCCATGCATACCTCCTCAGCATCTAGCCCATGCATACCTCCTCAGCATCTAGCCCATGCATACCCCCTCAGCATCTAGCCCATGCATACCCCCTCAGCATCTAGCCCATGCATACCTCCTCAGCATCTAGCCCATGCATACCTCCTCAGCATCTAGCCCATGCATAGCTCCTCAGCATCTAGCCCATGCATACCTCCTCAGCATCTAGCCCATGCATACCCCCTCAGCATCTAGCCCATGCATACCTCCTCAGCATCTAGCCTATGCATACCTCCTCAGCATCTAGCCTATGCATACCTCCTCAGCATCTAGCCCATGCATACCTCCTCAGCATCTAGCCTATGCATACCTCCTCAGCATCTAGCCCATGCATACCTCCTCAGCATCTAGCCAATATGACCTCCTCAGCATCTCTCGGTGACTGTTCAGAATGGTAACGCAGTGTCCCTGTTGGGGGATCAGTGGGACCGGGAGGGATGGACTTGTTTTGTTTGTAACTGATGCTTTGTGTTTTGATTTTTGTGTTTGCTATTTTTTGGGGTAAGCATTTATTAGTTGTTGATTAGTAGTAGCTGGAACATTGTTTAAATAGATATTTGATGATTATGATGATGATGACGATGGTGATGAAGTGGATGACATTATGATGATGATGATGATATGATGATGATGAAGTGATGATGGCATTCTTGTGATAATGATATGATGATGACGAAGTGACGACTGATGATGATGATAGTTATGACGATGATGACGAAGTGATGGTGACAATTCCGAAGATGATGATATGACGATGATGATGATGAAGTGATGATGACAATTCTGATGATGATGATGATGATGATGTTGATGATGGTGATGATGATGATGATGATGATGATGATGATGATGATGAAGAGATGATGATGATGATATGCTGATGATAAGCAGCTGAAGTGACTGTCTAGACAATATCTCAGGAAGCTACAGCCAAACCACATCCGAGTAAAAAATGCCTTCAATTCTTTTCCTTTCCGAAGCTCCTCTATACCCTCTGGACTCCCCCCAGTTTCCTTTCTTATGATCTTACCCCACCTGTGATAGCCCTCAGGACTCCCCCCTGTTTCCTTTCTTATGATCTTACCCCACTTGTGATGCTAAACATCCATTTTGGAGATTTTGATCCATGGTCACAAGCAACTCTGCCTGTCAGATCTGGTGGTCTTGGGATCTGGAGTTCTGTGTGTAGCTTGTTCCTTCTGCTCTTCTGGCTTCAGCTGCTCAGCCAATCTGGTCAAACGTATTCTTCCAGCCTTCCTGCAGTCAGTGTCTACCAATAACCCATCTAGATGAAGCTTTCTTGCTGGCCATGACAACCCACCAATCTCTAGCAATGTAGCCTACACCCAGAAGGCCTTGGACACCTTAACAGTAGCCCTTGTAGCTTCTTCTCTCATGGATAATGTCTCTTGACCCGAGCTCATCTCAGAGCTGTTTCAGCTAAGGAATCAGGTGCGTGGCTTCATACCCTTCCCATTTCCTTCCTCTCTGGGATTGCAAATGGATGATGAAATGACCAGAGTGGCTGTAGACATTCACTTGGGCTCCACTCTGTGTCATCCCCACTCTCCACTCCTGCCATCACTATGAGGCCGAGGTGGATCATTTTGCAAATGGGCTCAACTGTAGAAAGAGTGAAGGGTGCTATTATCATCATGCAACCATCAATAATTATTGGCACCCATCCCTTTTAGGCTGATTCAGACCTAGACCAGTCAGATGGAAAACAGCCAAGTAGAGTGACAATTATCCCTTGGAAAGTGATAAGCCTCTTGTCTGCGATGCAACCTGTCCTGACTCTCTTGCTCTGTCATAGCGTTGCCTTGCCACCAGTAGTGCGGGAGCAGTGGAGACTTATGGTGGCTGAGGAGAGGAATACAACCAAGTGTTCTTACTTAAGTTCTACTCACTCCTTCTCACCAATTGCCACTGAGACTCTGGGGGAAATAGGAATGAAGTTTCGAGCATTCTTGAGGAGTTTGGCCGAAGTGTGCAGCAAAGGACAGGAGATTCGAAGGCTCACGCATACCTCCTACAGTGTCAGTGGCTCTATTTTTTCTGCTGTTATTAGTAGCAGCTGGGACACTTATATATAATAATAATAATAATAATAATAGTAGTAGTAGTAGTAGTAGTAATAATAATAATAATAATAATAATAATAATAATAATAATAATAATAATAATAATAATAATAATAATAATAATAATAATAATAATAATAATAATAATAATAATAATAATAATAATAATAATAATAATAATAATAATAATAATAATAATAATAATAATAATAATAATAATAATAATAATAATAATAATAATAATAATAATAATAATAATAATAATAATAATAATAATAATAATAATAATAATAATAATAATAATAATAATAATAATAATAATAATAATAATAATAATATAATTTAAAAAAATATATATAAAATGATAATAATAACAACAACAACAACACAAGATAAAATCCCCGTCAGCTGTTTCCCTCCATGACAGAGTCTGTAATGTCAATCACAGGTAATGACCACTTAACTAACACATGTGTCGTTGCACTCTACAAATTGAGCTATTTCCTCACATCAAAAGTTCGCATTACATCACCGAGATGACATCGTCAATGCTGAACCTTTGCATACCCATCCAGAAATTCTATGGATGTTGTAGCTATTTTGTCCTTGTCCGGGAGTCCACCATATAATAATATATAAGTGGTGGAATTTAATCGGAAGAAGAGTTAAAACTTTTATTTAAATAGGTCAATTTGTAGAGTGCAATGAAACATCTATTAGTTGAGTAACCTTTGGCTTTGTGATTAACTATGATGGCTACATCAGCAAGCACAAACATCCTTCACAAAAAAGCGTATTAAGCTGAACTGATTACATTAAACCACTGACTTATTTAACCTGCACATGCCCAGTAGACCTATTGATATATATAAAACTTCACTTCCAATTTAAGAGGCCAGTGAGCAAAATGAAGGAAAAAGTTTATCCCTCCTCCCCCCACCTTGCGGAGAAGTGGTGGGTTTGTCCAGGTATCTAGACCTCACGATGCAGCATATTCAACCTGCTGACATGATTCAATGTGCATTTAGAAGTCTGACCCTGACTGTGATAGGGTTTAGAATAGCTCAAGGAACTTGGTGCCACTCAAACTGCCAAAGCTAGCTATGTGGATTATTGCCGCGGGTTGGGGTGGGGACGGGGGAGCAGAGAAGGGGGTTGTGTAGGAGGGAATTTGGGAGCCTCAAACCCCCTACACCCCCCCTTCCCCCCTCCTCCCTGCTAATAATAATTAACCCCTCCAGCCCACACCCAAATGATGTCTAGACACTACAGGTCACCTTGTCCCACTACATGAAACAAAACCAAATCAGTGTTGGGAGATGCACCGAGGCAGCATCAGTCAGTCCGCATGAATAGGTCGTAGCATGCACCAGTTAGGGCAGACTTGTAGCCATGTACTCATCCCTCCCGAGTGAAGCCAAGACCTTGCTTACAGGTGGATTTGTTGCTGACTTCACTAACAAGAGTGTGCCAACTTGCAGAAGTTCAGCGTATCCAATATAAATCATGAATACTGGTGCTAGAACCATAGAACTCAAACTTAAAGGCGCTCCTCTCTGAGCTAAAACCATAGTCTTAAAGATCCTCTTTGAAGCCAGAACCATAGAACTCAAACTTAAAGGTGCTCCTCTCTGAGCTAAAACCATAGAACTTAAACTTAAAGATCCTCTTTGAAGCCAGTTCCATAGAACTCAAACTTAAAGGTGCTCTTCTTTTATTAAGTTAGAACTATAGAACTCCTTTGAAGCTAGAACCATAGAACCTAAGGTGCACTGTATCAAGCCAAGAGACCAATATTCATGATTTATATTTTTCTTGGGGGGGGGTGGTGGTTGGGAGAATATCCCCAGAGCCTCCTGAGTTACATAATTTATGCAGTAGTGCAAGCTTTCTCTGCACACTAAGCCTTGTCGGACGTGTTGCCTAGCAGCAAGCCATGCCAACTCTCAATAGTTGGTCCACACCCATGTACCAGAACAGTCTTCGTGAACACCTTCAAAGTAAATGAACTCTAGCAAGTACACATTGGCACTTGACTGGGCCGCACCCAAGATGAGCAAGGGTGCATGGGCTCGATTCCAATAGAGCACGAGCTAAAAATCTAGGGAAGATTTTAGTGATGTCTCCAGTGAGTCTAGGCATGCATACTACTATACAGATCAATAGATTAGGACTTCATCTAGTCTCCATGGTTAGGGGCAGGACTAAACAGGGGAGGGCCAATCCACAGGGGGAAATCCCTACCAACTTACAACTTGCTCATTTTTGAGGTTTTGAGATTGAAAACCCAGCTAACCCCAAACCCACATAGTGACTGCCCCCCCCCCTCCCCCCTAACTCAAAATTGGCACTTTCCATCCTGGTTAAGGCCAATAGGAGTATTAGTAGGGCTCCCGAGTTGCCCACATTTGGCGGGTACTACCCGCATTCACTCAGTCAAACCTGCTGAGCCACAAACTAAGTTTAACAAAAGCATACTAAGTTCAGATGTGCATGCATGCATGATGCAAGACTATGAGTCACACCCCCCCTCCCTTTAACTTGAGAGTGTGGTTTGCAAAGATCGACGTGCACTCTGTTCATTATGGCGAAGGGAAAGTAGTCTATTTGTACATTCCAGAGAGACTGGACGAATTTATGGTCATGTATCATCCTCTATAAGAGGGCAGCCTTCCAAGGTACAATGTACAGTATGCAATTCGATATTTGGAATCACTCATCCGATAAACGCGATGTAAAGCGCCATCTGGAGGCCAGTGAACATGAGTGTTTAGCCCAAGTAATTAGTTCGTCACAGTATCCCGGCATATATCAAGCTCACGTGAGTCTTAGTATCCGGGTGAAGGTTAAAGCATCCGTCAACATTTTGGGAGAGTAAATGTCAAGCTGGTTAAAAATTAGTCTCATTGTAATCTTTCTTCCCTGACCGATCACCACAAGAGAAGGTAAGAAATGCAGAGGTCCCCTTTTTACAGGCTTCATTCTGGAGCACACCTTACCATTTGAAAACTCAGCCAATGCTGCTCCTCTATTTCAAATGTGATGGTGAGAGATCTATTTGAAACCCCAGCCCATGCTGCTCCTCTATTTCCAGATGGTGAGAGAGCTATTTGAAATCTCAGCCCATGCTACTCCTCTATTTTAAATGTAGTTCCTGATGGTGAGAGAGCTATTTGAAACTGAAGCCCACAATGCTCCTCTCTTTCATACGATGTTTGCAGATGGTGAGAGAGCTAAAACTTCAACAACAATGGCTGCTGCAATCATTTCTCCTTCACTGCATAATACACTGGTTAGGCACCTTCAGCACACTCCTTCCAGCCTGGCCATTGATGGTAGTTGCGCATCATGCAGACACTGAGAACATGTATCCTTTGGTGGTGAGGGATATGGTAAAGATATAGGGGATATCTGCCCATGGTTGTGGCATACTTGCTTGGTGTCTGGGCAGTGGATGTAGTGCAGAATGTATTTTCATGCAAGTGTCCCAAAGCATTTGAGGAAGATGATGTGGCTTGGCATATGTCATAGACTGCTTAGTAAATATATCCTTCACTATGGGAAGACATGGCCTTTATAGGAAATTTGAAGCAAAAAAAATGGTCATGTATACACCCTCTCAACTGTCCCTGCTATATTATTCCTAACACTACCCATCATGCAGCACAGGCATTATACTGGAGTGACAGGATTTGACGTGGGTGACTTTCTTGTGTCATATTCAACTTTTTTAATAATAGCACCAAGTGACAGACAGGTATTGATGAAAGAGTATGCGAGTTTTGTGATCAAGACTACTGCAAAATCTTGACGATTGGGGCTACTCATTGGCTAAGCAAGGAAGTATGCATCAACTGAGTATTGAAACAGTGCCTAGTTTGAGAAGCTATTTTGCTGGTCAGCCAGAACTTGGAAATGACATAATTACAAGCATACTTTGCCGATTCTCTTACAGAGGTATTTCTTCGGTCCATTTTGGCCCCATTCTACAACCTTGAATAGAGTGTTGCAAAGTAATGAGCCAAAAATTCATGTTGCGCTAAAATGTTTGTATGGAAGTTTCTGGAAGATGAAGGCAGAAGTGCTGACTTATGGAGGTCTGACAAGTGCAAATAAACAACACGTGCAGTTGCTTGGAGTTACGTAATAGCACAACAGCTTGCCGGCGGCAACCACATAGAGTGCAGAGAAAAATGGGTCTATGTTGATTACCAAGACAATTTCCTTCCTTCTGACCTATAATAATTATAGTAAATGATTGGTTGCCTCACCCAATCATCACTTCATATGACTTTTTGCCACGATAAAGGACTTGTTGCCGAGCACTGTCGGCACTTTATGGTTGAAGCATATAAATAGGCCTACTAAATAGACCTTCCACTACATGACCTAGCACTAAAGGAGGCAGAAATTGTACAGTTTGACCAGCCACGCTGCTGACTTTGAATCTCCCCTATTTTTGGTCGAAAAATTTCTCCCAATGAAAAAAAAATGGAGTGTAGCATCGACATGTCATTCGACCAATTTACAGACTATCGGCACCTGCAAGATGTATTTGTAGATGATTTTGATTGCATTGACCAGATGTGGAATTACTTGGGTAATCTTCTCGGCTGTGATGCCCTCCACTTTAAATTTACTTTTAGAAGAGGCAATGTATATATATAGCTACAGCTCTACCCCACAGCAATGCAGAACAAGAACAGATCTTCTCAATGGTTGCAAAAAATAAAACTTGATGAAGGCTAGAGCATCTAGTCGAAATGTCGAGAGAATACAATCTCAAGTCCATTATTGAGAAGGTTATTGTAATGTTGTGTCAACTGAGAGTTTATTAAAACAATAATGCATTCCATGCTAGCCTACCCGACCAAACATCACTCCAATCAATCTCGTCATATAAATTGAACTGCCTCGACAACTCTGACTGCTTTAAGTTCAAGCTCTCTAAGATACGGCTAGAAAATGCAGAAAAAACCAAGCTATGAGATATAATGCTGATCACAGTGGATCCTTGAGTATTACATAAACTTATTCTCTTGAGGATTTTTTGTTTTGCCGTGAAAAATTCTCTCAACATGTTTAAGTGTTTACCATGAGTGTTTTGTGTGTTGATATAATGTGTCCTTAATCGGCTTCTCGCTCTCTCTCACCTCTTTACACGTCATAATATTACAATCATGATGTCATAATATTACAATCATGATGTCATAATATTACAATCATGATGTCATAATCATAATATTACAATCATGATGTCAAAAATTAAATTCTATAACAATTGTAGCCCAACAGTTGTTAGATTAGTATCACTATGTAATTGGGGACAGGATGGCCAGCATTTGTCTTCACAAGCTTGGGACTGGTGGGTTAGGGCTAGAGGCAGTGACTAGGCTTAGGGCTAAGACTAGCTAGAACAATCTGACAAATGATGTCATCCAGCTAAGTCTTGAACTAAGTTGTCTGCTCTCTAACTCTGGGAGGATGTCTGGCCTGGGGGAGGTGTGGCCTGAGAAGAGCCATGGCATGGGCAGAGGAGAAGCCTGAGAAGAGGCATAGTCTGAGAAGGACAAGTGGTCTGGGAGGTGTGGCCTGAGCAGAGGCCACACCTCCCAGACCACTTGTCCTTCCCAGACTATGATTTGGTGGGTTATTAAAATGGAGAAAGGCTTGAGCCTTGGAGAGGGGACAACCTTGGAGAGGGGACAACCTTGGAGAGGGGACAACCTTGGAGAGGGGACAACCTTGGAGAGGGGACAACCTTGGAGAGGGGACAACCTTGGAGAGGGGACAACCTTGGAGAGGGGACAACCTTGGAGAGGGGACAACCTTGGAGAGGGGACAACCTTGGAGAGGGGACAACCTTGGAGAGGGGACAACCTTGGAGAGGGGACAACCTTGGAGAGGGAACAACCTTGGAGAGGGGACAACCTTGGAGAGGGGACAACCTTGGAGAGGGGACAACCTTGGAGGAGACAACCTTGGAGAGGGGACTACCTTGGAGAGGGGACAACCATGGAGAGGGGACAACCTTGGAGAGGGGACAACCTTGGAGAGGAGACAACCTTGGAGAGGGGACAACCATGGAGAGGGGACAACCTTGGAGAGGGGACAACAGAGAGCGCCAAAAAAATAGCCAGTAAAATGGAAGGTGGATGAAAGAATGTTCTTAGTGGAAGGCAAGCATTTTTCTTGTAAGGTCAGTGGCAAATTAGCAATGAGGTATTGAAAATATATTAAACGGCTTCTGTACATATTAGTTGATTGCTGTATATAGAAGTGTTGAAGATATAACTCCTCCGGTTGAAACACTACCAACAGGTAAGGATGGCACAATCTTGAAGATCAGAGTTGACATGTGCAGCATAATTACCACCTGCCACATCACAAGTTGCAAGTTACATTCCACAATAAAAATCACTAGAGAGATGATTAGGCACCAAAGTTCATGTTCCACTTGCAATAATTTATTAAAGGAAAGCGGTAAGCAACAATAATAATGAACCCACACATGTGCAGTTACACATTAGCACAATGCACTCACATACTTGAACATCTTAGCACATGAGTGCACTCACTTACTGGAATATAATAGCATGAGTGCACTCACATACTGGAATATAATAGCATGAGTGCACTCACATACTGGAATATAATAGCATGAGTGCACTCACATACTGGAATAGCACAATCTATAGATTGGATGCCTATAGATTGTGCTGCACATCTATTGCCTGCCAATCAATACACTTCAAAACATGGTAGCATATTAACACCCTTTGCAACAGATTCATAGATTGGATGGAACATATCGACCAATACTTATTATCGACTAGTTATACTGAGCGAGTATGCAAGCCAAATATCCAAACCCACCCACACAATATGGGATAGTCGACGGGAATTTACAAACCCCGCACTATGCCCACGAAAAGAGAAGAAGGGAGAAGAGTATTACAAACTGTGCATTATATCTTTTTTGACAGAGCAATATTCTTCAAATATCTTTTTTTGTTCTAGCTACTCTTGCCATGTCACTTAAGTTCTTTATCTGCCAAGTCCATGTGGACTCAGTATCACTTTTTTCTACATCATTACACTCTCAGTTACAATCATCGCTTTCTCTGTTGCAAAGGGTGTTAATATGCTACCATGTTTTGAAGTGTATTGACTGGCAGGCAATAAATTGGCATTCATTGTGCAGCACAATCTATGAATTCATAGATTGTGCTGCACAATTTATAGATTGGGCAGATTCATAGATTGGATGGAACATATAATAATTATACATAGTTGGCAGTGAGGTAGATGTTAAATATGAGCATTTAAATATAAGTGTAAAACATAAGTGTATGTAATATGCTGATGGCATTAAAAGTTCACATGGTGAAGGGGGAAATTCTAAATGTTGCATGCCACCTGTGGTAGGTCTAGGGTGGACAAGTTAAGGTCTGGCTCTAGAGTAGCAGACTACAAGGAAGGCTAATAAATCAGGACAAGGGTAAATGAAAGCGGGACAAAGGAACATAGCACCAAAATATGGGCTATCCTGCTTAAATCAGATGGTTGACACCTAGGGTGGAAGAACCAGATATGAGTGATGCTCGCTTTTAAGAAATATTGGATTTCTTTAAGATATCTAATAGTAATACCCCCACCCTCCACCCACTCACCCAGTACAACACATTGATGATGTGTACAGCTATCTCTTAACTATGTAGAAGCTATACCCAGTAAGATGCTTTGTGAAAAGTTCTTCAGCTACTAGTAGTAGTAGTCGTAGCAATAATAAAAATAACAACAACAACGATGGTCACAGCAACTGTGAAATAACAAATTTTGTAGATAAACATAATCTAATCCATAAAAACATTTTTACAACTAACCTAACATCAAATTTCTTTTAAAAAACAGCAAAAAGGGAACCTAACCTAGCCCTAGCCCTAGCTACAGTCAATAATAACAATAATATACCAGAAAGAAGGACTACTTACAATGACCTTCAATAACTTACCAGTCAATGAAGAAGACGGCAGTTACTTCTAAAAATAGATAGAAGAGAAGCTAGCAGAGCTGTAAGGAGCCAAACAAATAGTAGAACAAATGCAAGACTGTAAACCAGCGGGACAAGCCAAGGAAAAGGAAAATGCAAGCAGTAGGTGGGATATTATTGTAGATGCTGGAAAGTTCCAGTGGTGAATCCAGGGGCCTTGTCCAACTTCGACCTGCCCCTCCCCCCCAAATGACCACCAAGCTCAACCCAGTGCCCCCTGTACATGTAGGCAGATGTCCCGCATGCGGTCCGATAATCCCCCCACCCCCACCCCTATGAGCGGACGCGGACATCCACTTCACTGCACGTAATTGGTCCCATAAAGCGTGATATAACTATGAACAAATGACCTCCCTGTGCTTGACATGCTATATAGCCATCCTATAACAGATCTATCCCTCCCCTTGTGCATGACATGACTATTATCATGTATCATGGAAATATTCAACTCTCAGTGAACTCTCAGTTGACATTCCTCAAATTGTATTCTCCCTATGTTTGGACTAGATGCTCTAGCCTTCATCAGGAATCATTCTTTCAGGATAGTTGCCAAGTAGATTATTCCTGATGAAGGCTAGAGCATCTAGTCGAAATGTCGAGAGAATACAATTTCAAGTTGTTAGGTTATTGTAATCTTGTAAAGTTTCCTGAATCTCTGAGTGGAAGTGGTTCAATAAAGCCAATTCCAATTCTATGCCATGGACTTTGTGTGGATTGGTATTGGATGGAGTGAAGCTACTGATTTCTCAAGCTTCTTATTCACATGCTGGCATTCTGTACAGTGACTTTTGATATGGGAATCGATATGAATCACAATATTATTCCACAGTATATGCAGAAATGACAGACAGCTAAGTAACACTTTCGAGTATCAAAAGATATAAAAAGCTGTAGACATATACAGTAGCAGCATGATTGCAGTAAAGCTGCCAGAATTAACAAAACGTTCAAAAAGTTGTTTCTGCCTATTATACTGGAATGCATTTTTATCCAGAGTCAATCTCAACATTAATTTCATCATTAATCACAGTGCTTCACCTTTTCTTTCACAGAATAGAAGATGATACCATCCGGATTCTTCGAATAGTTCTCTTTTGCACAAGCTTGTTTAAAATCCTGGATTGATTCCATGGTACATTAGGATCATATCTGCTAGCAGATTAGATCCCCCCTTCCCCCCTGGATCATATTTGCAGCCAGATCAAATCTGCTGTGACAGTTTCCCCCCATATATGTGACGTGCTCGCCTGCATGCTACCATGCACTTTACAAAAGGCTTACATATAAGTTATGAGCAAAGTAAGTCTTGAGCAACACAAATTCAGCATACATATAAAAGACAATTTCAATTCTTCATGAATTACCCACCAGGCCAAGCAGAGTGTAATGCGCCTTCTAGTAGACCTATGACTAGTGGGAGGGGTGGTGACTTTCCTGGTAGGTAATCGCTGAACCACTTTAAAGACAGGCCGACCACTTTTTGTGGAATTAATTTTGGATGTGGTTAAGGTGCAGCGTGCATTAAAAATAATTGAGTCAACATTTTTAAAGGTCCCTTTCTCTCAGTTGATGCTATGCACATTATAACCAAAGTCTGCAGGATCACTGTAAAAAAGCTGGAGTCATCACCTCTGCTTCAGAGTAACAACTCTATCACACTACCTAATAATAATTGTGGCACCCATCTCTTTGCTCTATAAAGCCACAACAATAATAACAATAACAATAAAAAACACATCAAACAGCAATGATAATAAACAAACAATAGATAAAATCATATTAACTACAGTTGTAAAAACACTCTAGATGCCCTTAGCAACTCGAGAACTTCTAATATGAAAGTATATGCCATATAGTCTGTTAGCAACAATGACTTGTAGGATCTCTTACTGATTGTTAATACATATTCCAGCATTAAACCTATAATCAAATAATTAACTAGGGGTGTATTGTATAGTTAGTAGCAATAGAACACACGTCACACACCTCATAGCTGTCTTGCCATATTATGCTGATACGGTCAACAACTAGTCTATACCGTGTTACATTGCAAAACTGAAAGAGCTAGGAGAGCAAGTGACTCTCCTTCTGAAGGTCCTGGATGGATAATAAACCCAAGAGCCTCAGATATAACATGGAGTAGATATGTCTATACATGATATCCATTTCCAGTGCACACATGATTGGACCATTACATGATAGGGACCTCATGATCTATAGTACAGGCCATAATAACTCCTTAATTTCAGCTTGATCTAATACTCAATATTGTACTTAGTAATTTCCATGTGACCCCAAACATGTCTTTATTCTCCAAAGTATAAGTTTCTCAGGTGAATGGTTTCCGCAGCATTATTTGTGAACTTTGCATTTCTAATTTGCACCACCTTGCCTTTGTGTATATGGAGCAAGGTAGTCGTCTCATGTAGTCAGACCATTTAGTATGGTTGCACAAGATTAAGTTGTAAAGGACAATCGAGGACATAGTGAGGTAGTCTCATGTGATCGGAACACTAAGTCTGCTTAGCAAAAGTAAGTATGGTCTGGGTCCAGGCCCACTGGACACAAAAGTCTGTGGCTATGCCAGACTAATTGTGAGGAGGGGGAACTTGGTCTGCTAGAAATAATGACCATTGCATGAATTATTTCTGGATCCATCCTGCAATGTTGAATTGATCCACATATGCAGCAAAGAAGATCAAGAACTTCAGTAACAGTTTAGCCAGAGGGATATATATATACCATGGTCAGATTGAGGACCAGTTTGCTTCAAGTACTTACCTGAGTTGTGACCCGTGCTTCGTTTCCACATCAAGCTGCCTCTGTTTCCAGTCGTCTCCACAACTATCTATCTCTCAGCTTGAATAATACTCCCAAGAAGTATATATATAAAGAAGAACGTTAATATTTGTTCCACTGATGATTTATCATTTCCTCTCTACTGCTTATTTTGAAGCTTCCGTTTGGTTTGGTTGTTATTCATTTTATCACACCTCTGGAGTTTTTGAGAGATTTCAAGATGTTTATATTGATCTAGTATAGTAGAGTTTCCTTTTGGCCTAGTATCATTTATATCATAATCTCATAGTATGTGGAGTGGCTTCAGATTGTATACAATAACATAATTATAGTAATATCCTGATTCTTTTTGGCCACTTCAATTCAGTTTAAAGTTCAGTACATCATCACAAGATGTTGTGTATTCTTGTGATTACCTGTGGCATATGCTCATGCTCCATATTTAGGTTTGACCTCTATTTTAGTATGGCGGGAGAAAACCTAAAAAAAAACTAATGCCCATATCTTACCTAAAACACTCCTTGGAGCTTCTTAGCTATGGGTGTTAGACTTCAAGCAAGCCTTGAACCCTTTGCTAAATTAGTAAAGTGACAAATACCTCGTTCAGCCATCCCTGACATAATTATTATATTAAAGTATATGGTGCATTATTCACTACATACTATTTAGATCCCTCCCACTAATCATCTATTAGACTGGTGCCACTCGTCATTAAGTGTTCTCCTTCTAGTGATGTATTTAACGGCATAGCATATAATTCTGACTTTCAGTCTATTACAACTACCAGTGTTTATCTAAATCACAACCCCAATGCAAAGTTGGACTGAATATTGCACCAGCTAGGATATTTTCCTGATTGCAATCCTAATGCACAGGTAGAGTAGCTTTGTTCTGAAGGCACAGAGTTCCAATAAGAAGAGTAGGGGCATTATACAACAATGTCATCTACTTCAGCAGGTATACACATTACCTCGTCATTATATATATATATTACTTAGCAAAGATGGTCACCACTGTAAGTGGGTATGATGTTGTGGGTTGAGAACAGGTTGAATATCAGGGATGAATCCAGGAATGGATTGATGGTCCTAAAGCTAACCATCAAAATTATATGACAAGTATATGGTTGCTGTAATGTTCATTCTTGCTGTTTGCATTTTGGATGGATTCATAGTAGAAAGCATGTTTGAAAACATTGGACCCAGATAGGGGCGTAGCCAGGATTTTAGAAAAGGGGGGCAAAAAGTCTTGATCTCAAACACCAGCTCCCCCACTCCCCCTAATAATGTATATTAAAGTGCATTAATAAAGGAATATGCATACAAAGACCTAGTAAGAAATTCCATCCTCCCACCCCCCCCCCCCCCCCCCCTCCCCCCGTTCACAACAAATAAAATTGAGTCTGGCTGTGTAGACTTCCCTTTTAGAACTGACTACTAGTACCCCCAGAATTCCTCAGAGTCAATCTCAGAGCATCCATTTTGGGGTGGGGGGGGGGGGGGGGGGGCGGGAGTGAGCATGCCCCCAGATCCCACTAGTTGTTATGTGATATTCATCCCCCTCCACGTCAACACCAAACTTTGGAGTTTTCCCCCTCCTCTCCCAAAACTCAAAATCCTGTATAAAACCTTGCACACAGACACACACATTCAAGCATACCCCGATACCCCAGACGGCGTTTGTGAAACTTTGTCACATCTTTAACCATCATGCCCCCCCCTAAAATCCAGATTCCTCCAGTTGCCCCTCCTTGGACAATTTTCTAAATGAAACCCTGTCTAGCACACAGTAAAGAAAAAATGAAGCAACACAATGAAGAGAGAGGAGTCAGAAAGTTGAATTCTCCTGGGATGACGTCTGGAGAACTCATCAATGACTTCTTCAATGTCAATGGGTATGTCTTGATGCATGTGAAGTAGTGTCAGGCTTTAGAGACGTTCATTACTCATGCTAGACCTAAGGACAGTTTTGATACATTTAAGCCAACTGAAAGATCTCTCAGCAGAGCATGAAGTTACGGGGAGGGTGCAGAGAATAGTAACAAGGGCTTTGATGTTAGGGTAAAAGCTAGAGATGCGGATCAATGTTGAGGAGAGAGTTGAAGGAAGTGAATTTGAACCATGATCTTTCTCTTCAGATTTCCACTTGGTGTACCAGTTGTGAATCTCACCACTGAGAGATGACACATTTGGTAGGTCTACAGCATATAGCTCCCCCACTTTCATCACCACACTGGACACAGTTGCAAGATACCAACACTGATGGTACCAAGTATAGACCTTGAAAAACAATTTTTTGATACTAAACCGCTTGTCAAGCTCATCAAGAAGATGGTCCAAAATTGGAACTGTGATAGTTCTTCTAAAGTATTCAGAGGGATTAGATGCTGGTATGCTTGCTCTGTGTTGCTGACGGCCACATATCCTGGGCATTGATGGTGTAGTCCCCACCTCATTACACACTTCAGAGATCAGAGTTTCAAACCATCTACTGTGGTAGGAGTCAACATTCTCTCTGACTTGCTTGAGGGATGATATCAAAGTCTTGATCTCAGACACTGCCTGAACTATGTCCTTAGCCTCCTCTTGAAGGCTCATTGTGAGGCCCCTGAGGTACTGCAGACACTCATTGGTAATCACAAGAGCACTGTCGTTGTTATAGCCAGCAAGAGAGGACTGGCATCTGTCACAGAGTCAGGAGACCACATGTGAGAATCTTCAGCTGAAATGCTCTCAAAACAGGCAACAATGGAGGAGTGAAGTTTCTTAATACGATCGAGAGCGTCGATGCGTTCAATCCATCTTGTTCTGCAGAGATCTTTGAGCTTCACCACATTCGATTCTGGCTATTGTATACAGTGTTTGAGACATCTTTCATGTAGACTTCTTAGCCAGCTGTTCAGCTCCACGTGGTTGCAATAATAGCATAGCTGTGGTCAAATTGAAACAGCCACACCCAACCTTTTTGCAATTGACCTCCAAACTCAAAAGTGTATGAGCTCGAAGAGTACGAGCTTTAAGTAAAACTTGTTGAGAAAGAACCAGCTTATAGTCAGCTTCTTTACAACCTTTGGCAGCATTAAGAAAGCTAGAACATCTAATGGTAAGCATGCATCAATACAAGTTTCTGGATAAACAATACTTTAGCTAACTCATAATTTTTTGGTCTTTCTTTTTCTGGAAAAAGGGGAAGCATTTGCCCCCTTTGCCCCCCCCCCCCCCCCTGGCTACGCCCTTGCCAGATATATCAATTCTGTTAAGAGGGCAGTTTGGGAATTCACTTTTGCTAAAGACAGATTGCAAGTTGCTATTTAATAGAATCACATGATCTTAGGAAGTAATTTGGGTCCAACATCATATGCAGAAGATCAAGTATTTGAGTAACAGTGCAGACCTTCAACCTATGGAGTTCTCAGAGAAGACTGGTAACCTTGTGCAGAGGTAGCTTGATGTGAACAAGAAGCATCAGCCACAACTCGGGATGATAGCTACAAGCAAACTCAATTTGGCCAAGGAGAGGTGTCCGGCTGCCCATGTATTTTGCTACATGGTGATTCCTGATAATTGGCACTGCCATCCTTTGCAGTCAGTCATGCTTTATCTCCTTTGTGATGCATATTTTTACTACATTTCTTGACATTGCTGACATTTTTGAGAGATTTCAAGAGTTTAATGGCTAGTTGTAGTAGAGTTACGGTTTCTTTCGCCCATATTTATTTGTTCGCAGTGTGTGGTAGGTTTGTGTAGCTAGTTGTTATTAGAATGGTTTCAGATTGAAATGGAATAATTATAGTAGGATATCCTGATTCTTTGGACATGTTGATTCTAAACTGAATCACCAGAGGTTATGAGTTTTTAGATAGTAGATTGTCAAGTTGGGTAATATGGTACATAGTAACCATGTAGGCCATTGCTATATAAGAACAAAATATTGAAAAGGAGAATGTGCTACACCTTAATAATTTATCATCCAGCAAAGCATGCACAGACATATATATTCACTACCTTCTCATTAGACCCCCTCCCTATCACTCCTGCATTTTAAATTAATCAATGCCTGGAAACATGCCCTGCTTTCATTTTAAAGATGGTTCACCGGCAAATATATAGCATGTATTTGTAACCATGGAAACGACACCACCACCTTTTACTAATGGTATGTGGCAAATGGTCCAGCAGGGATAAAGCCATGCTATAAGGTGTTTAGTCTTTGATGTCCAAGAAGCCATTATGAAAGCCTTCCATGCTTATGGGATATCAGATTTGGTGGGTTATTAAAATGGAGAAAGGCTTGAGCCTTGGAGAGGGGACAACCTTGGAGAGGGTACAACCTTAGACAAGGAACAACCTTGGAGAGGCGACAGCCTTGGAGAGGGGACAACCTTAGACAAGGAACAATCTTGGAGATGGGACAACAGGAGAGTGCCAAAAAAATAGCCAGCAGAAGTGGAAGGTGGATGAAAGAATGTTCTTAGTGGAGGGGAAGCATTTTTCTTGTAAGGTCAGTGGCAAATTGGCAATGAAGTATTGAAAATGTAGTAAACTGCTTCTGTACATGATTGCTATAGAAGTAATGTTGAAGCAAATGACAATACAACTCCTCCGGTTGAAACACTACCAACAGGTATATATGGATGGAACAATCTAGAAGATCAGAGTTGACATGTGCAGCATAATTACCACCTGGCCACATCACAAGTTGCAAGTTACATCCCACAATAAAAATTACTAGAGATGATTAGGCACCAAAGTTCATGTTCCACTTGCAATAATTTATTAAAGGAAAGCGGTGAGGAACAATAATAATGAACCCACACATGTGCAGTTACACACTAGCATCACATACTTGAACATCTTGGCACATGAGTGCACTCACATACTGGAATATAATAGCATGAGTGCACTCACTTACTGGAATATAATAGCATGAGTGCTCTCACTTACTGGAATATAATAGCATGAGTGCACTCACTTACTGGAATATAATAGCATGAGTGCACTCACTTACTGGAATATAATAGAAGAATTATTATAGTTTCTTTAGTTTCTTCAATTCAAGGATGCTAACAACAACAACACCAATAATAATGATAATAAATAATAATCCTATATAATACAAGTAAAAAATAAATAATAATAATAATGATGACGCCGCCGATGATGATGATGATGATAATGATAGTAGTAGTAGTAGTAGTAGTAGTAGTAATAATAATAATAATAATAATAATAATAATAATAATAATAATAATAATAATAATGACAATGACAATGACAATGATAATGATAATAATAATAATAATAATAATAATAATAATAATAATAATAATAATAATAATAATAATAATAATAATAATAATAATAATAATAATAATAATAATAATAATAATAATAATAATAATAATAATAATAATAATAATAATAATAATAATAATAATAATAATAATAATAATAATAATAATAATAATAATAATAATAATAATAATAATAATAATAATAATAGTAGTAGTAATAATAATAATAATAAGTGATATCAAATAATAATGGGGGGGGGGGGAACCAAAAAACTAAAGCAGTGATATATACAAAATGTCATGAGGTTTTGACGAGTTATTACCATACATAATAATTATAGTGCTTTTTAATTTCTAAATTATTTATGTTTTGCAAACTTGATCCTGGATGCAAAAATTATGCCCTCCAATTAAGATCAGGTAAATGTTTGCGATAGCCTCGAAAATTATTCTGCAAAACAATTAGGTTATAGCAATCCTCGAAACTTTAGTTCCTCGAAAAATATGCGATGTACGGATTATAGAAATGTAGCCCAACATATATGACTGATTATTCTAGGTCAGTCACCGGTCATGAATATGATTTAAGGGTCAATTCCTAAATATAAATATAAATAAGAATGACGAACCATCCTAACTGTACCATCCTAACTGTACATACAAATATGAATGGGAACCGTCCTAAATATGACCTATGACCAACCACTAAATGATGAAGAATGGTTACTGTACTAAATATAAACCTATATATATATAAATAACTGTCCTAAATAAAAAATTGATTTACCACCCTAAATTGAATAGGTCACCCATCCTAAATATGAGTAAGGAGTTCGACAATGTCCTATCCTCCTATCCAGAATGAGCTTTTGAACTGCATTGATTCATATTCACCAGTTTTTCCCTAAAAGGGATGCCTATAGCACACAGAAAGGAACCTAGTAAACTACGAACTTCTCAACAGATCTTGTAACTTCCTCAATGCCAGCTGCTAAAATAGTTTTACTTGCAGTGTATGTATTTAGGGAATGACTATCAGTTTGTAGCTATAACTCAAGCAGCAGCTTTGTTTCTTTACCAGCCTACCTTCCTGGCTACAGGCTCAGGCAGCTTTGTTTCTTTACCAGCCTATCTTCCTGGCCACAGGCTCAGGCAGCTTTGTTTCTTTACCAGCCTAACCTCTAACCATAGTCATTGTCCATGGTCCAAGCCTAATCCTAGTCATGGTCCAAGCCCTCCCTAACCTGTACAAGTCATTGTCCAAGCACTAACTCGAGTCATTGTCAAAGCCCTAACCCTAATCAATGTCCAGCCCCTAAACCTACCCTTTGTCAAAGACCTAACCCTGGTCAATGTCCACCCCCTAACCCTAGCCTTTGTTCTAGCCCTAACCCAGGTCAATGTCCAGCCCCTAACCCTAGCCTTTGTCCAAGCACTAACCCTAGCCTTTGTCCTAGCCCTAACCCTGGTCAATGTCCAGCCCCTAACCCTAGCCTTTGTCCAAGCCCTAACCCTGGTCAAGGTCCAAACCCTAACCCTAGCATTTGTCCTGCCCTAACCCTGGTCAATGTCCAACACCTAACCCTAGCCTTTGCCCACACTAACCCTGGTCAATGTCCAACTCCTAACCCTAGCCTTTGTCCAAGCGCTAACCCTGGTCAATGTCCAACCCCTAAACCTAGACTTTGTTCAAGCCCTAATCCTGTGTATATAACCAACCCCTAAACCTAGCCTTTCTCCAAGCGCAACCCTGGTCAATGTCCAACCCCTAAACCTAGCCTTTGTCCAACCCTAACCCTAGTCATGGTCCAAGCACTAAACCTATCCCTTTGTCCAAGCTCTAATCTTGTCAGCTTTATAATGGTGACAATCAGTCTAGTCAGTTTAGAATGTTCTAGAAAATGTAAGGTATATAGCAAACTATAAATAGAAGATTGAATTAGTGCTGTAGCCATTCTAACTTTTCTGAAGATCGAATTGTCAATGGCAGAAAGACACACAAAGAAAAGGGCAAAGATTAAGGCTGTACAATAACAAATTCTACATCTTTTAACAATGTCTAGATGGGAATTTGTTAAGCTGTGACGTATGTACATGACGGACGTACAAGAACCTTGTACGTCTGTCACAGGTTTTTCCGTAAGTCATGGGGTGTGACCTTTCCATTAAGGGTGGAAGTTATGCCTAATAGAAAACTAAAAGAGAATATGAAATGGTTTTAGTTAATACTTTAATATCACTGAAATAATTAAATAAAGATGCACATATTTGTGACGTACGTACGGTATCAATTATATCCCGAAACTACAAACCGTAAAATATTATTCATAAGCGTCGTGCCGATAAATCCATCTTGTTCTACAAAGATCCTTAACTTTAACAACGCTAGTTTCCTTATCAATTACTTTCTCAAGAAATAGTTGCTGTTTAGCACTATAATGGAAGAAATATGCTGTCTCAGTAACAGTAGAATTCATATTACGAATAGGAGGTAAACTACAAGCTTCAACAATACACAAATTAAGCACGTGACTATTACAGTGGATATATGTGGGTTTAGGATTTTCTGCCAAGAGACGACCCTGCACATATTGCTAGCACCATCATAGCCTTGCCCCCTACAATCTTCAACATCTAAGTCAAACTTATTCAGTGCAATAATGCTTCTTTTATTACAAGAGCCAAAACCTCTCCAGTGATCCTTTCTGTACTTATGAAATCTAAGAATTCTTCTCTTATATTACAATTACTATCGATAAATCTTATGACTACTGACACCTGCTCCTTACTGGATATATCAATGACTTCATCACTAAGAATTTAGCTTGTTTAATTTGCTGTATTATATTATAGTCACCTATGCATTCAATGAGTTAATTTTGGGTAGTTTTGCTAGTATAAGTTGCCTTTTTTTAAGCATCTTTCCCGGACCTCACAGAGTATTCAAGAAGTGCTAAAAAATTCCCTCTGGACCTCAGAATCAGCCATGCTATCATCTCTGTGACCTCGAATAGCTATACATTGCTTGCCACATCTTAATATGTACCAATTTGTTGCTATGTTACTCTCATCTGAAATGATTAACTAAAAGTGAATACTTGCACTCTGGAGCCAAATTCAGGATATCTGTTTGGGACATTGAGCGCATAAGCAAGCCAATATAGTTACACTTCTCAAAATCAATTGAAGCACTTGACGAAGAAGCAGCAGAAAAAGTGGACAAGGAAGTGCAGGGCAGATCATGAGATGAGACGCGGAATGAGAGGGCAGGACAGAAGCAGAACATGAAGGCAACAATTTCCAAAACTCTAACTAAATAACAAACCTGCAATGCTTTTTGCCTTTCTTGCTTTCTGCTTTTGCTTTTAGCTAGCTATGTTTACTCTGCTAGCTGGCTGAACTGCGAAGCCACACACCCAAGTGGGGGAAACGTAGGGGTGTGTGCACCAGATAAAACCTCCTTTATCGTCATTCCAAAGGTTCTGCACCTGGTTGATTACCTCCCAGAGAGATTTACTGTCGATTCCTGTCACTCACCAAATATCTTACTCGTGGCTCAGTCAAAGTTAAAGGCTTTTTTCAAAGGCACCCCAGGCACCCCTAAAGCTAAGTAAGTTGATCTAAACTGAGCAGTGATTGAGAATATTATGCTATTGAATAGATTGCCAACTTAGTACTAGCTAGCTATAGTCCTTGCAGCCAGCCACTACTGCTAGCTAGTAGAGTTAATTTACATAGAAATGTCCACATTTTATGCATAGGAAACAAAAAAGGACCAACAAGAACACCACTTTTCCATCTCCAGCTGTGGTACATGTCACTCTTCATGGGTCTCCTGCTTCAGTCCATTGTGTCTCCTCGAGCCCTCTGTGTCTCATCCAGCCCTCTGTGTCTGTCACAGAGGACTCTCTATCTGTGTCTCCCACCCAGCCCTCTCTGTGTTGTGTCTCCCTCAGGCTCTGTTTGTCTGTGTCTCCTCCTGCCGGGTGACTATTCTTCAGAAGATCCCAGCCCGGGTTACTATTCTTCAGAAGATCCCGGCTCAGGCTAGGGCTGGGGCTAGGGCTAGGGATTTCTCTCAGAATGCATTCCAGAGCCTGTGTGATCATATTGCTCTCCAATTCCCAATGTAGATCTAGCTCGGGTGACTGTACTTCAGAAGGTTCCGGCTCGGGTGACTATTCTTCAGAAGATGGGGGTTTCCTCGGCCCGGGTAACTATTCACTATTCTTCAATTGATCCAAAATTCCTTATGGACTTTTAGCTTACTTTGACATTTTCACAGAGACAGTTAAGTTGACAAATGAACAAGCAGAGCTCTGAGTGGGAATATATACTAGCCAACATGCTACACACTCATGTTTAGCAAGAAACCAGAAGGCATTATTTAGCATAGATAAACTGTACAAGTTAAAAGCTATACAATGCATCTACATAGCTAAAACTGTTTCTAACCAGCTATAAATATACATTTTGGGTGGAATGCAAAAGCCCTCCCTATATTGGCTTAACACCTGCTATATAGAAACAGCACTCACTTGCAGCTGAGGTATGTCTTGTAGAGATTCAGCAGCAATTGTGTTGAGGATCTTGTACTCTTACTCCTACTGGTTAATGACCGCGGTGGCTGCAAGATCGAACGCTACGCCAACACGAAGCCTAATATAATCGGTGCTGAGGCAGCAGGTAGCTATATAATGCGCAATCCGGAATAATGTGTTGTCCAATGCACAACTAGAATCCAAAACTGGATGGGACAGTATAAATGATTACTTGTTTATTAATTAATTAATATACCGTATATATAATATAGCAGTAAGGACACCTCCATATAGTTTCAGGGCTGAACCGCAAACACACAGACACGCACGCACATTCGCACGCACGTACGTTCACACACACAAACCCACCACACACTCTCTCCACACACACACAAGATTCATTTCGATAAGCCCACTAGGAACACGATGGGAGCAATACACATATTCACATGACAAATAAACAGAGCCAGGGAAGACCTGTAACACACTAGAATCCGCCTGTGGCATCTGTAAGCATGCTCATCACTTCTCCACATGCCTGGTCCATATGATCAAGAAAACACACATACAAACAGTTCACACACAGTCCAGGCAACCTGCCGTTTGTCAGCCACTTAGCCAGTGTCTCAACCTCTTGCTTTAAAAGCTAAGGCAAAGATGCCATCGTTGATCTTGTACACAGTTCAGAAGCTGCCACCTCCATCATCTTCATCCGGACCTGCCATGTCCTTCGTCATGTGAGCTCGAGCACAGCTCTGGCCACAGCTCTGACCACAGCTCTGACCGCAAGCAGTGAAGATACCTGTCGGCTACCAATGCCAGAGGGGCTCCCCATCCCACCATGAGGTTGGGCCATAGCAATCGCCATGTCTCCCAATCCCCACCATGAGTGGACAACCACACACAACACACACACACACACATACTGTCAACGTTTGTAAGAGACTGATTGATTGCCTGGGGGAAGGGTGTGGTTAAGGAGGACATTTTTGTGTGTGTGTGTGTGTGCCTGTGTATGTGTTAGCCATTACTTTTTCATGAAAGAGGTCAAAAACAGTGAGAAGGTGTAGAGGATCTAAGGACTAGTCTCTCATGTTTGTAAAGCAATGAGCAATTATGGTGGCTATCTAGACTCCATTCTCTCACAAACTCATTGAAAGTGTAATCAACCCTAAAAATGTTCTGCATACAGAATCCTACAACCTCAATTAGTCATTTCTGCTTGTATGTGTGTCTGTGTGTGCATGTGTGTGTGTGTGCATGTGTGTGTGTCATGTGTGGGTGTGTGTGCATGTGTGTGTGTGTGTGCATTTATGTAATTCTGCAGGATGCTGACAGATAAGTCTAGTCATTTACATGTACTCTGTTGCCCTATTTTATGAGAGAAGACTGGGTCCTCCAGCTATATCCACTAAAGGTCTGATCTGTGACAGGTTGTTTAAATCTTGGGAAATAAATTTGCTTGACCCATTGTCCTGCAAGTAGTGCATCCTCCCACCTGTTCCCACCACTCTGCTGACCACCCTTCAATTGCCTACATCACTTTTGGGAAAGGTGTGCATTTGGAGTTCAGTGGTTTCGTATACACTAGTCCTCGTGGACTAGTGGTAATTCTGAAATTCTATTTGGATTGTTTATACTATTGCACTCTGTTAACACCTATATCCGCAAGTGTCAACTTTGGGCCAAAGTGTATATACAACTTCTGGGATTCCTTTACAACCGTGAGTAAGTGGAGTAAAATATAGCCATATGAAGACTAGAGCATCTAGTCGAAACGTCGAGTGAATAAAATTTGAAGTTGATTATTGAGAAGGTGATTTTAACAAAAATAAACATTTTTTAAAATTAAACCAAATTTAACAATGTGCCTAGAACTCCCCCCATAACACAAAAATCCTAGCATTACCTTGTCGCAATGACACCATGAGCGTGCATAATTCTAGCCCAAACCCTAGCCCTAGATACTGCCACAGCTCCATACTAGCTCTAGCTACTATATATATATACCCTTGCCTAACCCTAGTCATTTCCTGGCCCTAACTCTAGCTGGAGTCCTAAACCAGTACCAGTATTAATGAAGTTGTCATGATGATATAATGCCTTGGTTATATATACCAAGGTGAAGCAACAGGATCTTCTCATCGATGAACTCTCAGTTGACATAATAGAATTACAAGGACCTTCTCGATAATCAACTTGAATTTCACTATCTTTATTCCTGATGAAGCCTAGAGTATATGGTTGAAATGTTGAGAGAGTAATATTCAAGCTGATTGTTGAGAAGCTCATTGTAATCTTCTCATATTCCTGCATACAACTTTGGCACCACTGGAAGCACCTAGAAATAATTCTTAAAGCAGGCATGGGTAAAGTCCCTGAGTGCCCAAGTCTGACTATTTCCTGCTCACTCTTCAGAAAATGAATCTGCATATAATGTTAACACACACACACAAAAACGTTCGCAAATGAAATTACTGTGAAAATGAGCCATAATTAGAGCAACAAGTGTCCCAGATTATAATTTTTGCAGTGGCATAGGCCGTAATTGAAAAGCAATATATACTGACGGACAGCATAACCACAACATGCAGCATAATAAATCATGGATGTAACCAGCAGGTATAAAAAATGTCCACACAATTCAGGGATAGTCATGTCTTGAGAAATTGAACGAATGGTCACTTCACAATAGCCACTCTGCAAAGTCCTTTACTCTGCAGTTGTAACGATGTCCTATCATTATACTTCGCTTCTCATGGCTGAAAAGATGTAAATAACCAGGAGTTTAAGGCAGATCCAGAGGAATAGAGGTGTAGGGGAGGGGCCAGAATACTGATGTAGTCTATCTTGTGCTTCTCCCGCACAATTAATAAATAATAGGCCTAGAGCCAGGAGAAGTAGAGTAATGGCAGTGCTAGGGTCTAGAGCCAGGAGAAGTACAGCTATGGCAGGGCCAAGGCAATGGTTAGGATCTAAGGCCATAAGAAGTAGAACTAGAGCTAGGGACAAAAGAATAGGTAGGATTTAGTACTAGGATAAGTAAAGCTATGGTAGTGTCCAGGGTCTAGGGCCAGGAGAAATAGAGCTAGAGCTAGGACCAAGGCAGTGGCTAGGGTCTAGGGCCAGGAGAAATAGAGCTATGGCTAGGGCCAAGGCAATGGCTAGGGTTTAGGGCCAGGAGAAATAGAGCTAGGGCTAGGGTTTAGGGCCATGAGAAATAGAGCTAGGGCTAGGGTTTAGGGCCAGGAGAAATAGAGCTAGAGTTAAGGGCCAAGGAAAGAGCCAGGAGAAGTAGAACTAGGTTTAGGGCAGACTTGCCAACCATGATGTATGCTTTAGCAGAGGATAACAACTCGTTTGCAGGGTTTTGGTAGCTTTTGCACGATCTACCCCCCCCCATACATCCCTAATCCTCCCTTCCACTTCCAAAGATCAATACATGAGAGTGATATGAGAAAGAATTATGAAGTCTCTGGAGAAGTTTTCTTCAGGCTTTTTTTAGTAGCATAGTGTCATTACTAAGGTGTGAATTTGAGTATCATGGCTTATCATTTATTTTAACACCTATAGGAGGTCGCACATCGTATGGATCTAGTTGCCGTCTTTCTTCGGTCTCTATCTTCCTAACCTCACTAAAGAGGCGTTCTGGATCTGCATTTGAATGAGGCAATACCAGCAAAACTTGTGTGAAGTTGGACAAAACACTGAAACGGATTTCTTTCAAATCTATGACTGAGGGAACTTTAGCCATTGCTGCCCAGAAACGATCAATCGCTCCTGTTCATCAGCATCAAATTTAGGAAGTGATGTGATGGTGTAGAATGATAATCCAGAAACTCCATGCTCAAAAGGTCCAATTCATCAATGGAAAGAGATGCAAAGCGGTTCGCCAATTGAAGAATGCCATTCATTGAGGTCTTATCTTTATTCCTAGGATCAAGAAACTAGGATCAAGAAAAGCGAGTTGTTGTAGAGTACTATCATGAAATGGAAATTTCTCTTTCATTTTCAATGCACTAGTTTCGTAGAATGTACGTACACACTTAAAGAAACGTCTCTCAAGAGGACTTCCTACCATTTCTTCAAGGTCACCATACCACATAAACGGGTGGATGTACCAATACCAAGCTCATCATTACTTAGCTGGATTTTGCTATCAGTGATGTCGATAGAAGTGACTGTGGACTTGATAACATCGGGGTCAATGAAATTGCTGACAAAAGAATGCAAGAGTCGATGCACATCAGCCTGAATATGGCTGGCATGAGTTTGAAAAACAGTGGAAAAGACATTCCAAAGCTTTAAGGGCATATAGAATGAAGTTAAAAAACAACACTTCACTTGAGGATCCTTAAGCTGCCTAGCCACCCTCTGTACACGCTCATTGTCAGGTTCAGTCTCAGCTTTCCTGTCAAAATAGCAATGAAGAGCTGGCTACTGCTGAATCAATCTCTTCAAGCAGCGTTCTAAACTCAGCCTCCTGGTTGAACAGTGCTTTAGAACTCCAAGTGGTTTAATATTGCTAAACTCGAGTTGAATTTCATTGAACTCATGCCACCTCTTGGAAGAATGTTTGAAATGACAAAATATGTCAAGATCATCAAAAAAGACTGGTAGTTTTTTAAGAGCAGCAACAGCGTGTAATGCACCTAAGTGGCAAAGACAACCAAGGCTAAATAACTTCGGTTGTTTCCCAAGAAGCCTACATAAAACTGAATTATGCTTTCCCACCATAACACTTGCGGTGTCTGATGCGTAACCGATCATGTTACTCCATTGGAATCTTACGCAAATCAAACTCTTGCTCTATTGCAGTGAAGAGTGACTGAGCTGTAGCAATATTGCACACAGGCATACAAAGAAAACGTGTAACTGGCTGTTGTGCCACTCCATCCCAATACCTTACCATGATTCCAAAGTACTTCCTATCTGTTTATCGTTGCCACCATCACAGAAAAGGGTGAAAGGAGAAATGCAGTAAGATTTAATGACCTCATCATTCAATGCTGTAGCCAGTGCATATTTCACAATTGCTGTGGTTTTTGTCCTACCTGATAAACCACTGAGCAATTTTGCTGTCAGGAAACATTACCTTGCACAATTTATTGAAATGATCAGCAGCTAAAAAGGGTATATTATGTTCTGCAATGAATGTTGAAAAGTAAATTTCAGCAGCTGTAATCTGATCGGCTATTGTGCCCTTTCTGAACTCAGCAGTAATTCTAGTCTGACTAGTGCTGCATGTGCACACTCGGAGTGCTTCTTGCTGCTATGTACCTTTTCACATCATGGACGCCACCAGAAGCGACAGAAAAGTCAGTTAAGCAGTGAACATATGAAGCTCCCCGCTTCATATTGTAGCGCTTCCAATCCTCTGCCACTTACTTGCTACCTTGGTCTTCTTAGCAGGGGGAGGGCCACTGTCTGCACTCTCAGGCTGATTCATGAGGTTGACCTTGTAGCATGAGCGCTTCTTGGACACGTACCAAGGCTCACTACCACGCTAAGACAGCGGAAATACAATCATACAAAGCGATAACAATAATTAAAGTTCAAAGGTCACGGTGGTAGATTTGCAGGAAAAGTTATTCTCGCAAACAAGAAATATTTCCATTAATTGTGGGAATAAACATTCCAAGTTTGGAAAACGAAATGTGTGTGTGTGAGTTAGCACTGAAATAACTCTTGACTAAATATGTTCTTTTACAAGTTTTAGCAATTCCTTCATCTGTTTTTTTTTACTTCGTGACTCTTGAGTTTTTCTGTGCCTATATCTACATGTAACAAAGAAAAATATGATGAAAATTGTTATGGAATTTTCCTTTACAGCTGAATGTTTGTGCATGTCAAAGAAATGTATGATGAAGTAGATCCACCATAACTTTGAAAGAAGCATCCTATGTCTCTAAATCTTTGGAAATAGCAAGTAGATAGATGCAACAACAGTTTGAACTTATTTCATGTGTAGTCGCCAGGGGTGTGTGTGGGAGGGGGAGGAGGGACTGTACGTCAGCACCACCAAAGTATTATAAATCGCCATAACTTTTGTTGTATATGCAGGTCATTTTATTCCCTATTTCCTTATGCTTTGTTCCTAACGATATGTTGAATGTCTCTGCAGACATATTTTCTCGGAAGATACATCAACATCCCTAAATAATTTGATCTATCTTGCAGTACAATTCATAACTGCCCTAATTATCAAGACCAAAGTCCCAGATTTGGTCAGCTGATAGAGAAGGCCCTAATCTGCAATATGTGAACAGATTATCAATAAATGTAGTGGTTTTTGTGTGGCAGGCCACCGCTTTGGCAACTGGAAAGCACCAGGAAAAATCCCAAACCTAACCAATTCAAATCACCATAACTTGCTAATACTTAGAGTACTTAAAATTTTGGCACATACAATAGATACATAATTAGAAGGGCTATCCAGTGATTAAAAAATTATCATTTTTTTGTAAAGTTTAGAAAAGTTATGAGCTTTACGGCCAAAAAAACAAGATTTGTTGGAAAAAATGAGAAAAATATGGACCAAATGAGGGCAAATATCATGCAAGATGTGTTCTCTTTGTAGTTTCTTGATCTCTTATATACATGGACCAAAAAATTAGTTTTTTTCTTCTTTTATTTCTTCTTTTTTTTTCTTTTCCAATAATAATAATAATTAATTTTTATTAAAATTACATATGACAGAGAACAACATGCCATACCTCAAGTTTAAAAGTTAAAAAGTTCATGCGATGACTAGGGAAATGGCTCGTCCCCAACCCTGATGGCAAAGATCCCATTACTGAGGCTGCATTCCCACGCTGCACAAAATTGTTTGCAAGAAGAAGGGAAAAAAAGAAGGGGAAAAAAAATCTCTAATTTTTGACCCATAGTCCCACCAAGAGAAGTAGAAAGTAGAAATAGGGCTAGGGCTAAGGCTGTGGGGTTTAGGACCAAGAGAAGTAGAACTAGGGCTAGGGCTAGGGCTAAGGCTGTGGGGTTTAGCACCAAGAGAAGTAGAACTAGTGCGGGTCAAGACTAGACCAATAAAGTATGACTCGGTGATTATGTCAGAATTGCCAATTTTTTTGTGTGTAATACATTGTGATAAAGAATGATAAAGAATGGGTCAGATTATTGGCAGTGCTATTGCTGAGCGAAATTAATTTGAAAAAATTAATGTGAAAATTTAATTTTCGTAACCAATAATTATAACTGCAAGAGAAGCACTCTGTCCAGTAATTCAAGGGTGAATGGGAGGATCCGTGGTTCGTGACCATAGTGCATAAATCTTCCCTTCTCGCCACCGTTTCCCAAACTTATATATGAATTACTCATTTACATTTCACTTTATTTACTTTCGCCACAACTTTTTCAATGGCAATGCTACCCACTCCACTTTATCCATTTCCCCCCAAGATGCATCTAACCATACAGTGGGTAATTCCTGGAGGGGGGACGGGGGTGGGGGGGGTGGGGGGGGGGTGGGGGGCAGGGGGAAGGGGGCTGTGGCTACCCTACTTATGGCAGACACTTGGCAAACAACTTCTTTTTTTCCTAAAGGATTTTCACACACCCTGAAAAGCCAAAAAAATAATAGCACAGTAATGGTTTTAACACATTCATGTTTAATTAGTGTGAAAATTTGTAACTGTAAAGTGCAGATTGATTAAGAATATTCCAAGCCACATGTATTTGAAACTAACTAGTGCAGAGTGAATCATGGCTAAAAGACAAGTCTCCTTGTTTAGTTTTTGTCAAAGTACACAAAAGAGACAGAGGGAGTCTGAGGAGAAGGCTAGTGATGCAGATCAAGACCAAGAATCAGATAACTCTGATCGCCAAGCTGATGCACAGGTTTGAGATATATAGCCCAGAAGAATCTGAGCATGAATATGAAGAATCTGAACATGCATGCTATGATCTGTCACATATGATGTCAACATTGAACCTCCACATTTCTGATTATTTCTCGGCCCTTGAAATATTGAGTCATTAAGCAATTATGTATTGTCAGAGACTTTGTTTACTTTGGTAAATTTGACTTTCACTCATGCTGAAGTATTATTAGTATATATACATGTATATATTAGTGCAAAAATAAAAAGAAGATATTTCTTAGGTGCAGAAATCTGGAGCCAGAAAAATATCCTCAACTCTGAATACCCTTTCTCAAGCTCCCTACCACAAGCCAGATAACTTCAAATACCCTAAGACAAAAATGGATCACCAGCGAGCTTTCCATAAAACCTGGTACTGCAATTTTCATGGCTGCATTACCTTCAAATTTCAGTTTCTGTAATTTGCCATACTTGTGCTACAGCCAATTTGAAGGGACTGCTTCATCTTGATACAAAATCTGAAAGCTCATTCCCGTCTGATGGGTTCAGAAATTGGAAAAATCTGTGAAAAATCAAAGGTTTCCATGATCATGAGAGCTAGCTATGTCACAAACATTCATAACTCAACCAGGTCATATGATGAGCAGCTGAAGGAGCAGCTCAAGAGTCAAAAGGACTTTTCAAGCTCCTTCTTCTCCGAGTTGAAGAGAATGAAGTGCTTCGAAAGTGGATTAAAAATTCAAATGCCAAGCATATTAGCCCAGGTGCTGAGAATGATGGTTCTGAAAGTACTACATGGTATAGCAATGACATAATAAATTATATAGATGAATCTGGATGCTACAGTGTCATGGCTGATGAGAGTACTGATTCGAGCAACATTGAAAACTTGTAATTTGCATACATTGGGTGGAAAAGGAGATGTCAGTATGCGAGAATATATTGGTGGTCTGATGCTAGTCGCTCAGACAAATGCAGATACAATTGTCACTTGCATAAAATATGTGTGGTGCGATGAATCTTAGAATTCAAGATGCCTGTGGGCAGTGCTATGATGGATGTTTAACCATGACTGGAACCAAAAATGGGGTTGCTGCACAAATCTATAGAAACTGAATAAAAAATGTCTGCTGACACTACTGCCACTCACTTAACCTTGATACAATACTCTGCTGAAAGACACACTTGATATTGCTTATGAAATAATAAAGAAGAGTTCTAAAAGAGAGGCAGAATTCTGCAGACAAGCAGAAGTTCTGGGACAAATGGAACGTGATCTCCATGTATACAATATTGACTCACAAACTCTGAAAATCATCTGCCCAAGAAGGTGACCTCTCTGAGCTGCATCTATTCTGAAAAACTATGGAACTTTGATGAAGCTGTGGGACTGGGCACAAGACAATGTCAGTGACTCTGTCATGAAGGCAAGAATAACTAGAGTGTATGCTAAAATGCAAACTTTTAGTTTCTTCTATGGACTTCAGCTTGCCAGTGTCAGTCACTCTTTCTCAAGGAAGTCCTGTTTCCATCAAGCTGGAAGTAAACTGTCTGCTCTGGGGATGTAGTCCTTAACAAGAGGGCTCAAAAATGAGAGGGAGGGGGGGGGAGAGAGAAGTATTATGCCAAAAAATATTTCACAGCTCTATCCCTTAGGATATTGCAAAATCCACTTTCTAAGAGAGGTTTTTAATCCTGCAAGGTATTGTTGACATTAAGTTTCAGGTGGTTTTGTCTCTCCCATACTGTATGGGACTGTCACTTGAAATTAATCCAACCTAACGTAGAATTTTTTTAGTGATGCAGTTCAGTTAACAGAGGAGCCGGAAATACAGAGCTAAGAAAAAACTTCAACGAAAAACAACAACTCTTAAAACAACCCACTGGAGTAGTTATCTACACCTCCTACTCAATATTCCTACAGGAAGTCACATGGAATGAAAATAAAGTATAATATTAGCATCATGGTATTTTTCCTTTCCCCCCCCCCCCCCCCAAAAAAAATCTGGTTGAGAGATAAAATCTACAGAGCAGTTGGTTGCTTAGCCTCCCCCTCTCCTTCCCCCATGCCCTTCGCTGGACTGATTGGCATCTCTCTTTGTACATCTCAAAGTGTTGCCTTTTAAGGATTTTATCAAAAGTTCCTGCTGTTGACTCTAAATACTTTTTGGATGAGATTTGCATCAACTCCAAAAATAGTATGGTGTAATTATTTCAAGTGACCTAATGTATCAAACACCTCACAAAAGTTTACGGATCTTGGGTCTTGTACATCACACTTTCGATCACTGTGACTCGATTAGTGCCAAAAAGATATTTATCATGTCCGTACTCCGTACTCTATTCACCACAATCAAAAGTCAGTATTTATTCTTTTCGGCTCCCTCGCCTATGGAACTCTCTGCCTTGTATTGATCTGAACATATTGTCTATCTCTTAAAATCATATTTTCATAACCATTTTATTGCAATCTTTGATCCTTCATTTTCCACTTTCAATGTCCATGTGTAAATTGTTCTAATGTTCCCCCCTTATAATTTCCAACTATTATTGGCTACAAGTAGACCATCTGTACAAAAATCACCCTCATGTCATTCTCACCTCATTGTAATTGTAATTCATGTGTACTACAAAGTGATAATAATAATAGTAATATAATAATAGTAATAATAATAGTAGTAGTAGTAGTAGTATATAGTAGCAGTAGCAGTAGCAGCAGTAGTAGTAACAACAACAACAACAACAACAATAACAACAATACCAACAACAATAGCAGCAGCAACAATAACAACAACAACATAACTGTATCAAAGTTCTGGGATCACATTCTGGGATCACAAACTTGACAACACAAGGTAGATTAAATTAATTTTTGGTCGCCGAATGCCCCGAACCCAACCCAAACGTCATCACTATTTAACCACACGACTAATTACATACTTAGACATGCGCAAGAGAATCTGCACGGAACATATTTACGCGCTCTTGTGGCGGGCTCGGTCCCTGGAGCCGTTTGACATGGACCGAACTGCAGTGCAGAAGTCTCAGGTAACCAGACGATCAGTCGAGGATGTTTCCCAGGCAGCCAGAGCAGCTTGTTTGACAGACACAGTGGGTGATGTTCAGATCCTTAACTTTAGCCCTCAGCTGCATTCTGAGGACATTCGCTTGATGGAGGTTTCTGGACCAGTTCTGGCTGCACTGAAGGTTGGAGAGAAGTAAGTGGGTTGCACGTTGGAAAGGCTACTTGGTCTTTGGTAGTGTATACTTGTTGGCTAGATGAAGCCTTTCTTCCCAGACCCTCATAAAAGGTGTGGTCATCCTTTGCAAGACACCGTGATGTGCTACTAGAATTCCAGTACTGTTTAGACCTCCATTGTGCCAATCCCGGTTTAAAAGTCAGTCAACTACTCTCAGAAATTCTCTTCAAATGGGAATCTGACGAATCATAATCCATCACAGAGTATTCTTCAGGTTCCTGATTAGGCCACAGCGATACATTTCCTGTTTCCCATCCATCACCCTCGTACAGTTTTATCGTACAGTTTTATAAAGACTCGCACGAATTTTTTTTTTAAGGGGGGGACTACACCTGAAAAACTTTGAATTAAAAAAAAAAATTCTTTTTTAAATCAGTTCAAACTGTTGCTGTACAAATCTACTAGCCAATTCTAAAGTTTTAGAGCTATTTGATTCTCCATTTCAAAGTTATGATGGTTTTTGTCCATGCAATTTCTCATTGATTTGAAGAGAAACCAACAAGGAACACGGGGGACAGCAGCATTTTTAAAATTAAAACAAACAAACTTGTGGTTACCACTTTATAGCTCCGTAGATTCTGTAAACGTCATGGTATGGACTTGATATATAGCTCAAAAGATAGGTCTCTCTTTGTGCTCTCTGTTGATACTAAAATATTTTTCATAAGTATAACTATAGCCAAGTTACAGGAGCTACAAGTGGAGGAACCTCAAAAACCTGAATGCCTGAAATATCTCCAGATTGCTAAGTGGTAGAGAGTTGAAATTAGCACCAGTGGCTAGAGCAGGGGTCGGGAACGTATGGCTCGCGAGCCAGGTGTGGCTCTTTTGATGATTGCATATGGCTCTCTCAGATAAAATTGGAATTTGAAAAACTTCAAATTTTAGTTCCTCCAGTTAGCACCGCCGAGACGCGTAGCGAATTAATCTCGACCAATGACGCTCCGCACCTCTCGAATATATAAACCCGTGCGCAGGCCAGCCAGACTCACTGTTTACCACGCCTCAGTTGGCTCAATATCTCCCTCTCTCTTATTTGCTCAAAACTAACCCTTCGACAAAGAAGATGGCAAAAAGAAAAAGAGACGAGAAGTATCGTAAATTTCAGGAGGAATGGACCGAAGAATTTGCCTTTGTGGAGAGAGCAGATTCAGCGGTGTGTCTAATTTGCAATGACAAAATTACATCGATGAAACGGTCGAATGTAAAGCGCCACTTCGACACACGCCATGATACCTTTGCATCAAAATACCTGCAGGAGATAGCAGAAAGAAAGCGTGCCAAGAGCTACTGAGTATGGTTCAAGCCAGCCAGCAGCAACTCCGCTTATGGACCCGGCAAGGTGACTATAATTCCGCTAGCTTCGCTGGTTCTTTAGCAATAGTGAGGAATGGAAAACCATTCACAGATGGCGAGTATGCTAAAACATTCATGCTGGATGTGGCCAATGAACTTTTTGATGATCTTCCGAACAAAGACAAGATAATCAAACGGATTCAAGACATTCCTCTGTCGGCAAGAACTGTTCATGATCGTACCATCATGATGGCAAACCAAGTGGAAGAAACGCAATTGAAAGGCATAAATGCAGCACCGTTCTTTTCCCTGGCTTTGGATGAGTCAACCGACGTAAGCCATTTGGCGCAGTTCAGTGTGATTGCAAGATATGCTGCTGGCGATACACTGCTCGAAGAAAGTCTTGCTGTTCTGCCAATAAAAGGGTCCACAAGAGGTGAGGATTTATTCAAGTCTTTCATGGAATTCGCTCAAGAAAAAAATCTACCTATGGATAAACTTATTTCAGTGTGTACTGATGGTGCTCCGTGTATGGTGGGGAAAAATAAAGGATTTGTGGCACTTCTCAGTGAACATGAAAATAGACCCATCCTACGTTTCCATTGCATTCTACATCAGTCTTAAAATATATTATATGGCTCTCATTGAAATAGATTTTTTTAATATTTTGCTTTCTTGGCTCTCTGAGTCAAAAAGGTTCCCGACCCCTGGGCTAGAGGAAGCCCTCAATGAGTGTTTTCATTAGGCGCTAAAACGTGAGTACGTGGTCAAGCACGCGGGTGGAAAGTGAGCCAGCTGTCAGTGCCTAGGTTACGCACCACATGGAACCAAGTTGTACCCGTCGGGCAACTAGTAGGTTACGCACCATGTGGAACCAAGCTGTCAGCCATTGCTTCTAGCTAGCCCGGTAGTCTGGTCCACATACGACATTCTCCATGCTCTGCTCTGCAACACCTCCTGCCATTGCTAGCTAGCCCAGTAGTCTGGTCCACGTACGACATTCTCCATGCTCTGCTCTGCAACACCTCCTGCCATTGCTTATAGCTAGCCCGGTAGTCCTGTGCATGCACTCAACAATCCGCACATAGTAAAGGTTGACTGCACCTACATATGGGCGGAGCTCATTAAGTGACTGACTGCTCTGGCACAAGTGCACAATTGCTTGTTGTGTAGGACAATACCCCAGGCAACTGCCCCTCCCCCCGAACTCGGAACAGCATGGTTAACCAAATGTTCTCATATTTCTTTTTGTGCAATTGTACTTTGACCCTCCATTGTCGATGCCCTCAGGGTTGTGCTGCGAGGCCAGCCCAATGACGAGGCTGTGCTCTGCACAAAGGACATGACCTTTGAGATGAGGGCTGCCGATACTTCCAACAGCCTCCTCATCGCTCCTACGCTCCATCTGCCATGCCCCCAAGGCAAGTCCATAATACTAGCACACACATACACAGAGGTGTTGTTATTCTGGGGTGTGTCCTGCTTGATGAGTGTATTATCAGGAGGCCGGGGATGAATAATTTGTGTCGTCCAAAAATGGCCCCGAGAGGTGTCAGTTGTATTGATGTGCATACTCATTCATAGTTATTTCACTAGCGCAAATAATGGTGCATCTGTGTGTGGGGGTCATGGGGGAACAAATAATGGTGCATCCATGTGTGGGGTCGTGGGGGAACAAATAATGGTGCATCCGTGTGTGGGGGTCGTGGGGGAACAAATAATGGTGCATCCACGTGTGGGGGTCGTGGGGGAACAAATAATGGTGCATCCATGTGTGGGGTCATGGGGGAACAAATAATGGTGCATCCATGTGTGGGGTCGTGGTGGGAACAAATAATGGTGCATCCATGTGTGGGGGTCGTGGGGGAACAAGTAATGGTGCATCCGTGTGTGGGGGTCGTGGGGGAACAAATAATGGTGTATCCGTGTGTGGGGGTCGTGGGGGAACAAATAATGGTGCATCCATGTGTGGGGTCGTGGGGGAACAAATAATGGTGCATCCGTGTGTGGGGGTCGTGGGGGAACAAATAATGGTGCATCCACGTGTGGGGGTCGTGGGGGAACAAATAATGGTGCATCCATGTGTGGGGTCATGGGGGAACAAATAATGGTGCATCCGTGTGTGGGGGTCGTGGGGGAACAAATAATGGTGCATCCGTGTGTGGGGGTCGTGGGGGAACAAATAATGGTGTATCCGTGTGTGGGGGTCGTGGGGGAATAAATAATGACCAGCGCATCCATGTGTGGGGGTCGTGGGGGAACAAATAATGGTGCATCCATGTGTGGGGGTCGTGGGGGAACAAATAATGGTGCATCCGTGTGTGGAGGTTGTGGGGGAACAAATAATGGTGCATCCGTGTGTGGGGGTAGTGGGGGAACAAATAATGGTGCATCCATGTGTGGGGGTCGTGGGGGAACAAATAATGGTGCATCCGTGTGTGGGGGTCGTGGGGTAACAAATAATGGTGTGTGCGGGTCGTGGGGGGATAAATAATGGTGCATCCGTGTGTGGAGGTTGTGGGGGAACAAATAATGGTGTATCCGTGTGTGGGGGTCGTGGGGAAAAAAATAATGGTGCATCCATGTGTGGGGGTCGTGGGGGAACAAATAATGGTGCATCCGTGTGTGGAGGTTGTGGGGGAACAAATAATGGTGCATCCGTGTGTGGGGGTCGTGGGGTAACAAATAATGGTGCATCCGTGTGTGGGGGTCGTGAGGGAACAAATAATGGTGCATCCGTGTGTGGGGGTTGTGGGGTAACAAATAATGGTGCATCCGTGTGTGGGGGTCGTGGGGGAACAAATAATGGTGCATCCGTGTGTGGGGGTCGTGGGGGAACAAATAATGGTGCATCCATGTGTGGGGGTCGTGGGGGGAACAAATAATGGTGCATCCGTGTGTGGGGGTCGTGGGGGAACAAATAATGGTACATCCATGTGTGTGGGTCGTGGGGGAACAAATAATGGTGCATCCGTGTGTTGGGGTTGTGGGGGAACAAATAATGGTGCATCCGTGTGTGGGGGTCGTGGGGGAACAAATAATGGTGCATCCGTGTGTGGGGGTCGTGGGGTAACAAATAATGGTGCATCCGTGTGTGGGGGTCGTGAGGGAACAAATAATGGTACATCCATGTGTGTGGGTCGTGGGGGAACAAATAATGGTGCATCCGTGTGTGGAGGTTGTGGGGGAACAAATAATGGTGCATCCGTGTGTGGGGGTCGTGGGGTAACAAATAATGGTGCATCCGTGTGTGGGGGTCGTGAGGGAACAAATAATGGTGCATCCGTGTGTGGGGGTTGTGGGGTAACAAATAATGGTGCATCCGTGTGTGGGGGTCGTGGGGTAACAAATAATGGTGCATCCGTGTGTGGGGGTCGTGGGGGAACAAATAATGGTGCATCCGTGTGTGGGGGTCGTGGGGGAACAAATAATGATCCATGTGTGGGGGTCGTGGGGTAAGAAATAATGGTGCATCCGTGTGTGGGGGTCGTGGGGGAACAAATAATGGTGCATCCATGTGTGGGGGTCGTGGGGGGAACAAATAATGGTGCATCCGTGTGTGGGGGTCGTGGGGGAACAAATAATGGTACATCCATGTGTGTGGGTCGTGGGGGAACAAATAATGGTGCATCCGTGTGTTGGGGTTGTGGGGGAACAAATAATGGTGCATCCGTGTGTGGGGGTCGTGGGGGAACAAATAATGGTGCATCCGTGTGTGGGGGTCGTGGGGGAACAAATAATGGTGCATCCATGTGTGGGGGTCGTGGGGGAACAAATAATGGTGCATCCGTGTGTGGGGGTCGTGGGTGAACAAATAATGGTGTATCCGTGTGTGGGGGTCGTGGGGGAACAAATAATGGTGCATCCGTGTGTGGGGGTCGTGGGGGAACAAATAATGGTGCATCCATGTGTGGGGGTCGTGGGGGAACAAATAATGGTGCATCCGTGTGTGGGGGTCGTGGGGGAACAAATAATGGTGCATCCATGTGTGGGGGTCGTGGGGGAACAAATAATGGTGCATCCGTGTGAGGGGGAACAAATAATGGTGCATCCGTGTGTGGGGGTCGTGGGGTAACAAATAATGGTGCATCCGTGTGTGGGGGTCGTGGGGGAACAAATAATGGTGCATCCGTGTGTGGGGGTCGTGGGGTAACAAATAATGGTGCATCCGTGTGTGGGGGTCGTGGGGGAACAAATAATGGTGTATCCGTGTGTGGGGGTCGTGGGGGAACAAATAATGGTACATCTGTGTGTGGGGGTCGTTGGGTGGGAACAAATAATGGTACATCCATGTGTGGGGGTCGTGGGGGAACAAATAATGGTGCATCCGTGTGTGGGGGTTGTGGGGGAACAAATAATGGTGCATCCGTGTGTGGGGGTCGTGGGGGAACAAATAATGGTGCATCCATGTGTGGGGGTCGTGGGGGAACAAATAATGGTGCATCCGTGTGTGGGGGAACAAATAATGGTGCATCCGTGTGTGGGGGTCGTGGGGGAATAAATAATGGTGCATCCGTGTGTGGGGGTCGTGGGGTAACAAATAATGGTGCATCCGTGTGTGGGGGTTGTGGGGGAACAAATAATGGTGCATCCGTGTGTGGGGGTCGTGGGGTAACAAATAATGGTGTATCCATGTGTGGGGGTCGTGGGGGAATAAATAATGGTGTATCCGTGTGTGGGGGTCGTGGGAAAAAAAATAATGGTGCATCCGTGTGTGGGGGTCGTGGGGGAACAAATAATGGTGCATCCGTGTGTGGGGGTTGTGGGGGAACAAATAATGGTGCATCCGTGTGTGGGGGTCGTGGGGGAACAAATAATGGTGCATCCATGTGTGGGGGTCGTGGGGGAACAAATAATGGTGCATCCGTGTGTGGGGGTCGTGGGGGAACAAATAATGGTGCATCCATGTGTGGGGGTCGTGGGGGAATAAATAATGGTGCATCCGTGTGTGGGGGGACAAATAATGGTGCATCCGTGTGTGGGGGTCGTGGGGTAACAAATAATGGTGCATCCGTGTGTGGGGGTTGTGGGGGAACAAATAATGGTGCATCCGTGTGTGGGGGTCGTGGGGGAACAAATAATGGTGCATCCATGTGTGGGGTTCGTGGGGGAACAAATAATGGTGCATCCGTGTGTGGGGGTCATGGGGGAAAAAATAATGGTGCATCCGTGTGTGGGGGTCGTGGGGTAACAAATATGGTGCATCCGTGTGTGGGGGTCGTGAGGGAAAAAATAATGGTGCATCCGTGTGTGGGGGTCGTGGGGTAACAAATAATGGTGCATCCGTGTGTGGGGGTCGTGGGGTAACAAATAATGGTGCATCCGTGTGTGGGGGTCGTGGGGGAACAAATAATGGTGCATCCGTGTGTGGGTGTCGTGGGGGAACAAATAATGGTACATCCATGTGTGGGGGTCGTGGGGGAACAAATAATGGTGCATCCGTGTGTGGGGGTCGTGGGGGAACAAATAATGGTGCATCCATGTGTGGGGTTCGTGGGGGAACAAATAATGGTGCATCCATGTGTGGGGGTCGTGGGGGAATAAATAATGGTGTATCCGTGTGTGGGGGTCGGGGGGAACAAATAATGCTAAGAAACAGCAGTATCTGGGAACATCCCCCATTTTTCCCAATACTGATGACTTGCCTTGAATATATTAAGTACATCCACATACATAGTGCATGTAAATATTATACATACCGACTGAAAACAGCGACAGCACCTCATTCAGTTATCTTTAGAAAGAAATGGTGGAGGTTTGCCTCAGTCATTCTGGTCCCATCAGAGGTGCAATCACGTGCCATAATCTCGAGCCACAGCAGTGAGATTTCTAGGCATTGAAAGCTTCACCCGGTGTAACTGAACGATGGTCTTCCACGTCCTCCTCCCCTTTGTTCTAGCCTCTGACATCTTCAGGCACAAGCTGCTAACTATGGAGAGTGAATTGCTCTCTGTCCACATGAAACTGGACTGCACTGCTGTCAAAACAAGTCATGCTTCAGCAATGCGAGGGTTCCCGGTAGACGGGTGTGCCTGGATGCAGGGGCATCCGTGGACGTGCCGGATGTGGGAGGCATCTGGGGGCCTGTTGGGATTTGGGGGAACCTGGGGGCGTGCCTGGATGTGGGGGGCATCTGGGGGCCTGTTGGGATTTGGGGGAACCTGGGGGTGTGCCTGGATGTGGGGGGCATCTGGGGGCCTGTTGGGATTTGGGGGAACCTGGGGGCGTGCCGAATGTGGGGGGCATCTGGGGTCCTGTTGGGATTTGGGGGCATCCGTGGACGTGCCGGATGTGGGAGGCATCTGGGGGCCTGTTGGGATTTGGGGGAACCTGGGGGCGTGCCTGGATGTGGGGGGCATCTGGGGGCCTGTTGGGATTTGGGGGAACCTGGGGGCGTGCCGGATGTGGGGGGCATCTGGGGTCCTGTTGGGATTTGGGGGGAACCTGGGGGCGTGCCTGGATGTGGGGGGCATCTGGGGGCCTGTTGGGATTTGGGGGAACCTGGGGGCGTGCCGGATGTGGGGGGCATCTGGGGTCCTGTTGGGATTTGGGGGAACCTGGGGGCGTGCCTGGATGTGGGGGGCATCTGGGGGCGTGCCTGGATGTGGGGACATCCGTTTGAAGCGAGTTTGAGTGTAGTTCATGTGACGAGCAACACGGAGAGGTTCACAGGATGTGCAGGAGCTTTGGAGAGCGAGTGCCGGAGCAAAGAGCAGTCTGGCTGCAGAGATGTTGGAGTCTTGCTGACGATCCTCAACTTTCTCACCGCTGACAGGCTCGATGTTCCCCTGGAGAGAATCCATAAGAGTGGGTCGGTGACATGGAGCTCAAGAGTCACCTCCGTCTCGGTCACAGCAATCTGATTTTGACATGCTTAGCTGAGGTCCACCCTCGCCCGGCAAAGTCTTCACAATCTCGTGATGGCCTCAGAGAAGTCAGCAACAATAACTCATCATCTGGATAAACGTAGAACTCAACAATAACTCATCATCTGGATAAACGTAGAACTCAACTTCAGACTTTGACCCAAGTAGCCGGATGGACAGGCACTCCAGGAGACGGCCAAGAGGGTCCCCCTATTGGACCCCTGCAGAGGATTTCAGGACATTTATCACCCCAGAGTAGGTGAGATGGTTGTAGCCAACATCTTGTCCCTGCGCAGAGTGATTAACATGTTTCTGAAGTCCAACTTTACCTTGACTCCGTTCTGGGACACGCTTAGAATGGTAGATCCTTGCAGTATGAGCAGTAGCTTCAGCTATACTTGCAGTATGAGCAGTAGCTTCAGCTATACTTGCAGTATGAGCAGTAGCTTCAGCTATACTTGCAGTATGAGCAGTAGCTTCAGCTATACTTGCAGTATGAGCAGTAGCTTCAGCTATACTTGCAGTATGAGCAGTAGCTTCAGCTATACTTGCAGTATGAGCAGAGCTTCAGCTATACTTGCAGTATGAGCAGTAGCTTCAGCTATACTTGCAGTATGAGCTTCAGCTATACTTGCAGTATGAGCAGTAGCTTCAGCTATACTTGCAGTATGAGCAGTAGCTTCAGCTATACTTGCAGTATGAGCAGTAGCTTCAGCTATACTTGCAGTATGAGCAGTAGCTTCAGCTATACTTGCAGTATGAGCAGTAGCTTCAGCTATACTTGCAGTATGAGCAGTAGCTTCAGCTATACTTGCAGTATGAGCAGTAGCTTCAGCTATACTTGCAGTATGAGCAGTAGCTTCAGCTATACTTGCAGTATGAGCAGTAGCTTCAGCTATACTTGCAGTATGAGCAGTAGCTTCAGCTATACTTGCAGTATGAGCAGTAGCTTCAGCTATACTTGCAGTATGAGCAGTAGCTTCAGCTATACTTGCAGTATGAGCAGTAGCTTCAGCTATACTTGCAGTATGAGCAGTAGCTTCAGCTATACTTGCAGTATGAGCAGTAGCTTCAGCTATACTTGCAGTATGAGCAGTAGCTTCAGCTATACTTGCAGTATGAGCAGTAGCTTCAGCTATACTTGCAGTATGAGCAGTAGCTTCAGCTATACTTGCGGTATGAGCAGTAGCTTCAGCTATACTTGCGGTATGAGCAGTAGCTTCAGCTATACTTGCAGTATGAGCAGTAGCTTCAGCACCACCGGCAATCCCACAGCCAAGTTGGCATGGGGCCAGTAGTGACTCCAGACCATTTCTCTTAGTCGGCCTTTCCCCGCACACTTGGCAGCCTCCGAGGGGGTGTACACCCTGCCGCTATGGGGGTGGTTCCTTCCCATCTTTCTCCTGCTGCGCAACCAATGAGGTGCCAAAGAAGAAAGGTGGAGTGAAGGTAGAGCGTGGCCTCCCAGAACCTTTCTCAGGCCCAAGAACCATTTCGAAAGAACCTAATTGCTCAGACACACACATCCTCTTCAAGACACATCCATGGCAGGCGCTGCATTATCAGGTAAAGGGTCGACACCAGGCCCGGTTTCGGTCTCCGGGACGTTTCCGGTATTGCGGGTGTCCTCTGACATGTCCACTGTCCTGTCATCTGAACCAGCTCTGCAGACTGCTCTCCGGAAATCACCTTCCTGCAGTTTAGTAGTATAAATAGGGAGGCCAACGATATGAGTGGGACCCTTGGTGGCCGAGGCCTTGGTTGCTCTCAAGGGAAGACATCGCTAGCTTCTGGACCATTACCAGCCAGCTGCTTGTTTACTCTTCCTGCTAAACTCCATTTTGATCCCCTCTTGCAGAGATCTAAAGCTCGGTACACTAAACGATAGGGCCTCAACCATATGAGGACTGACTGTTATGTGAGAGCACTCTCTCTCGAGGAGAGAGACCAACTGCTCCATGGAAGTTCTTTGCATCCTCTAAGTATGTTGACTGATCCTTTGCCGACGTATAGGAGCTCGGCCTCAAACTGATCGGTGCTCAGTGCAGGGAGCGGGGCTTTGGAGGGGGATGGCCGTTTCTTCGGGACATTAACGCTATCTAGGGCATCTTGAATGGACCAGCAAGCCCTAGATTTAGTTACAGTTACTGGCCCCAGCCCTAGCCCTAGATTTAGTTATGGTTACTGGCCCTAGCCCTAGCTATTGTTACGGTTACTGGTCTACGGCAATCTGGGTATCGGGTGCTAGAAGATGGATTTCAACCAGGCGGGTCACGCCCACCACAACTCATTAACTCTGAAAAATTAACCGAGTCTTACTCCCATTCGGGTGACTGAGGGGACTGAGGGGTACAGTAATGGGTGGCTGAGGGGTATAATATGGGTGGTTGAGGGGTACAGTAATGGGTGGCTGAGGGGTATAATAATGGGTGGTTGAGGGGTATAATAATGGGTGGCTGAGGGGTATAATAATGGATGGTTGAGGGGTATAATAATGAATGGTTGAGGGGTATAGTAATGAATGGTTGAGTATAATAATGGGTGGTTGAGGGGTATAATAATGGGTGGTTGAGGGGTACAGTAATGGGTGGCTGAGGGGTATAATAATGGGTGGTTGAGGGGTATAATAATGGGTGGCTGAGGGGTATAATAATGAATGGTTGAGGGGTATAGTAATGAATGGTTGAGTATAATAATGGGTGGTTGAGGGGTATAGTAATGAATGGTTGAGGGGTATAATAATGGGTGGCTGAGGGGTATAATAATGAATGGTTGAGGGGTATAGTAATGAATGGTTGAGTATAATAAGGTGGTTGAGGGGTATAATATATAATAATGGGTGGTTGAGGGGTATAATAATGGGTGGTTGAGGGGTATAATAATGAAAGGCTGAGAGGTATAGTAATGGGTGGTTGAGGGGTATAGTAATGAATGGTTGAGGGGTATAATAATGGGTGGCTGAGGGGTATAATAATGAATGGTTGAGGGGCATAGTAATGAATGGTTGAGTATAATAATGGGTGGCTGAGGGGTATAATAATGGGTGGCTGAGGGGTATAATAATGGGTGGTTGAGGGGTATAATAATGGGTGGTTGAGGGGTATAATAATGGGTGGTTGAGGGGTATAATAATGGGTGGTTGAGGGGTATAATAATGGGTGGTTGAGGGGTATAATAATGGGTGGCTGAGGGGTATAATAATGGGTGGTTGAGGGGTATAGTAATGGGTGGTTGAGGGGTACAATAATGAATGGTTGAGGGGTACAGTAATGAATGGTTGAGTATAATAATGGGTGGTTGAGGGGTATAATAATGGGTGGTTGAGGGGTATAATAATGGGTGGTTGAGGGGTATAATAATGGGTGGTTGAGGGGTATAATAATGGGTGGTTGAGGGGTATAGTAATGGGTGGTTGAGGGGTATAGTAATGAATGGCTGAGGGGTATAATAATGGGTGGTTGAGGGGTATAATAATGGGTGGCTGAGGGGTATAATAATGGGTGGCTGAGGGGTATAGTAATGAATGGTTGAGGGGTATAATAATGGGTGGTTGAGGGGTATAATAATGGGTGGCTGAGGGGTATAATAATGGGTGGTTGAGGGGTATAATAATGGGTGGCTGAGGGGTATAATAATGGGTGGTTGAGGGGTATAGTAATGAATGGTTGAGGGGTATAATAATGGGTGGTTGAGGGGTATAATAATGGGTGACTGAGGGGTATAGTAATGAATGGTTGAGGGTATAATAATGGGTGGCTGAGGGGTATAGTAATGAGTGGTTGAGGGGTATAGTAATGAATGGTTGAGGGGTATAATAATGGGTAGTTGAGGGGTATAATAATGGGTGGCTGAGGGGTATAGTAATGAATGGTTGAGGGGTATAATAATGGGTGGTTGAGGGGTATAATAATGGGTGACTGAGGGGTATAGTAATGAATGGTTGAGGGGTATAATAATGGGTGGTTGAGGGGTATAGTAATGAATGGTTGAGGGGTATAATAATGGGTGGTTGAGGGGTATAATAATGGGTGACTGAGGGGTATAGTAATGAATGGTTGAGGGGTATAATAATGGGTGGTTGAGGGGTATAATAATGAATGGCTGAGGGGTTATAATAATGAATGGTTGAGGGATATAATAATGAATGGCTGAGGGGTATAATAATGGGTGGTTGAGGGGTATAGTAATGAATGGTTGAGGGGTATAATAATGGGTGGTTGAGGGGTATAATAATGAATGGCTGAGGGGTATAATAATGAATGGTTGAGGGATATAATAATGAATGGCTGAGGGGTATAATAATGGGTGGTTGAGGGGTATAGTAATGAATGGTTGAGGGGTATAATAATGGGTGGTTGAGGGGTATAATAATGAATGGCTGAGGGGTATAATAATGGGTGGTTGAGGGGTATAATAATGAATGGCTGAGGGGTATAATAATGGGTGGTTGAGGGGTATAGTAATGAATGGTTGAGGGGTATAATAATGGGTGGTTGAGGGGTATAATAATGGGTGGTTGAGGGGTATAATAATGGGTGGCTGAGGGGTATAATAATGAATGGTTGAGGGATATAATAATGAATGGCTGAGGGGTATAATAATGGGTGGTTGAGGGGTATAGTAATGAATGGTTGAGGGGTATAATAATGGGTGGTTGAGGGGTATAATAATGAATGGCTGAGGGGTATAATAATGAATGGTTGAGGGATATAATAATGAATGGCTGAGGGGTATAATAATGGGTGGTTGAGGGGTATAGTAATGAATGGTTGAGGGGTATAATAATGGGTGGTTGAGGGGTATAATAATGAATGGCTGAGGGGTATAATAATGAATGGTTGAGGGATATAATAATGAATGGCTGAGGGGTATAATAATGGGTGGTTGAGGGGTATAATAATGAATGGCTGAGGGGTATAATAATGGGTGGTTGAGGGGTATAATAATGAATGGCTGAGGGGTATAATAATGAATGGCTGAGGGGTATAATAATGAATGGCTGAGGGGTATAATAATGAATGGTTGAGGGGTATAGTAATGAATGGCTGAGGGGTATAATAATGAATGGCTGAGGGGTATAATAATGAATGGTTGAGGGGTATAGTAATGAATGGCTGAGGGGTATAATAATGAATGGCTGAGGGGTATAATAATGAATGGCTGAGGGGTATAATAATGAATGGCTGAGGGGGTATAGTAATGGGATGCCTGAGGGATATAGCAAAGACGTGCTAAGCCAGTAATTTGTAAGTTTCCCATTATAGTTTGACTATTTTTGCTAACGCTTGACTGGTCCTTGTTGTGGTGGTATTTAGGCGGAGACGGTGAGGAGGTTCCAGGGGGAGGCTTGCGACCATGTGAGGTGTGCTGTGTTGCCAGGTGCTCTGTGCTTCCTTCACCTGCTTTCTTCTCGCAGGTGGTGGCTTGTATCAGTACCTACTGGGAACTGCGCCAGTGTCGGCCACGGATTGAGCGACTGAAGACTCTCCTTGCTGAGTGTCCTTTTAAAGGGAGCGAGTACGAGATGGAGCAGTGGGAGGAGTCTTGCGGCCAACCTGGGAAAGTGGGCGTGTTAGAGGAGAGGATGTCGGTGTGGTCCGAGGAAGAGGAAGCAAGATTGAAGAAAGAAAATAATCCTAAAAAGGTGATAATAATAATAACATAACAAATAAATAATTAAATAAATAAATATTAATTTAATAATAATAAAAACTAGCCGTCCGAGACTCTGCTGTAATTTCCCCCCTCACAATTAATGGTAAATCCACTAATAATAATTGACTATGCACATGTGCCACTATATAATCAACTAATGTACCTATGTTAGCTGTATTGGTATGTTAAAAAAAAAAACCCCATCTCGATAAACTACTTGAAGAGTGGAAATTTTTCCATGTGCTGTTTTCCATGCTGGGCTGAATGCACTTTCATTCTTGCATTATTAAGAGCCCTGGTCCCGGAGGGGGCCACATGGTTTGTATGGGATGTGGGGGTCAGAGAAGAGCTCACAGATGAGACACATGAAGATGGCAATAGTTGAGGGTCTCCATATTAAACCTTACAGCATGACAGTGCTGGCACCATGTGGACATGGGCTCAAGGTAGGAGTTGACATTGCTAGGACTTTCACTTGCTTCTTCTTGCCAGTCTCTTCCTTTCTCTGTTCAGCTCTCTCCGGACATTTATGTCCTTGTTTGCCAATGCTGCTCTTGCTAGTCCCTGTCTTTCCTCGTGTGGTGATGGTGTTCTTCTCTCTCTTTCCTCCTCCTTGTTAGATACTTGATACTCGGGTACTTGCACTTAATTGTTCATCCCTTCTCCCTCTCCGTCTCTCTGCTGATGTAGATTTATCTCGCACTTACGGCTTTTCGTAGGGTAGTGACAGTTTTGCTACATGTTGCACTGCTCATGCTCAGTAATGTCAGACGCGTGCACACACACACAAGCATTAATAATAATAATATTATAATAATAATAATAATAATAATAATATAATTATAATAATAATAATAATAATAATAATAATAATAATAATAATAATAATAATAATAATATTATATTTATTAATAATATTATTATTTTATTGTTATTAATGTTATTATTAACGAACTCAGTTGACTTACGAACTCAGTTGACTTTCTCAATGATGGCCTTCATCAGATGCTAAGACTCGCATGAGGTTGATGTGTGTATACTAGCTATCCTCCATGAGATAAGAACCCCGCCCCCCATGGCACATGTGCGATGCATGTGACAGGATGTAGTAGCAATGAAGGAGGGAGGGGGAGGGGGGAGGAAAAGATGAATTAATAAGAAGAGTATATTGAGTATATTGGGGGAAAAGGGGGAAAAAGAAAGTTTTTATATTTTAATAATTATATATATAAATATACCAATGTTTTCAAGACCCTTTACCTATTAATGCAACCTGTAATATTGTATTAATAGGTAAAGGGTCCTGTAAATGTTTGAAGTCTACAATGTATTAATAGGTCAATAGGTAAAGGGTTCTGTAACATGTTTGAGGTATAATAGGTAAAGGGTCATCTAAGAGGTCTACGTTGTATTACTAGGTAAGTGTATATAACATGTTTGGGTTCTGTAACATGTTTGAGGTCTACATTGTATTAATAGGTAAGGGTCATGTAACATGTGTGAGGTCTACATTGTATTAATAGGTAAAGGGTCCTGAACATGTTTGAGGTCAAAACCGAAAGAAGCTCTATTTTTCTCCAATTGAGACGTTTTTGAGCCTTCTGTCTGAAATCGTCTGAAATCGCTCATTCTTTTGAAAATGGACACATTAGCTTCCTTTTCAACATTATGGAACTGTTTCTACTCTTTAAACGACAGAAAACGGATTTTGGTTAGAAATCTCCCCCTTTTTACCTCTATTTTGCTCCAATTGGGACGTTTTTGAGCGTTTTGAAGAAAGACTCTGAATCGCTCATTCTTGTAAAAATGGGCATTCTTGTCAAAATGGGCATTCTTGTCAAAATGGGCACATTAGCTTCCTTTCCAACATTCTGGAACTGTTTCTACCCTTTTTAACCCTTTCACCGCTCACTTTCCTAGACATTTTTCCTAAAGTATACCAGCTACCACAAAAAATCATTATAAAATCAGCAATCCATTCATATCAGTTGTAATTTTGTCATGTGATAGCACCATTGTTTATAAACAATGTGATCTCATTAGCTAACCACATTATCAACCACAAAACATGAATATCATTATGCTAAATTTCTCTATCAATATCTAACATTTAATCAACAAAAATTGTTTATAATATATTTACTCATTTAGTTAGCATTTAGTAAACATTAGTCATAATAATTTAGCAATATATAGCGGTGGGAAATTGACAAAATTTGATCATATGCCCAGTAATACAATGGTTTATTATGTTATTGGAATTCAACTATTTGAGAAAGAACATGCAAATACAAATATGTGGATACTTTAGCTAACCTGAGAAGGCTTCCTGATCAATTTCATTATAACTAGAGAGCTGGTCATAGCAAAAGGAAGAATCCTGAGGGTCTAAAGTAGGGTCAACTACAGCGGCTAAAGAATGCACTGCTGCACGATCAGAACTTGCATTTCCAAGGTAGCCACATATTTCTTCACCTTCTTCTTCCTCTGACTCATCCTCAGTGAGAGCAAAATCCTCGCTAGAAACCAGGGAAAGTACTTCTTTAAGCGTTAAACGTCCACTCATTTTTAGGTTGTCAAAACCGCGAACCGTCGGTAGTTGCACGTATTTTTCGCTAACTAATCGGGCGTTTCTGGATTTGATTTTTGGATGTCATATAGAGTAATAGTTGCTCTTTCCGGTGGTATGCAAATTATGACTATAGGCCAAGCGATCGATTTATTAGCGATTTTTAAAGTCCATTACGCCATATGGCGCTTACAGCGGTGAGAGGGTTAATCGACATTCTTGTTCCATAATATATTTTTTTAATAAAAGCATTTCCTCCCATTAACTCTCAGTGAGTTAACAATGGCTTTCTCAATCTACTTTTAAATTTACTCTCTTGATGTGAATGCTTGGAGCATCTTGTGATGTGAAGGTTAGAGCATCTTGTGATGTGAAGGCTAGAGCATCTTGTGATGTGAAGGCTAGAGCATCTTGTGATGTGAAGGCTAGAGCATCTTGTGATGTGAAGACTAGAGCATCTTGTGATGTGAGGCTTAGAGCATCTTGTGGTGTGAAGGTTAGAGCATCTCTTGATGTGAAGACTAGAGCATCTTGTGATGTGAAGGCTAGAGCATCTCTTGATGTGAAGACTAGAGCATCTTGTGATGTGAAGGCTAGAGCATCTTGTGATGTGAAGGCTAGTGCATCTTGTGATGTGAAGGCTAGAGCATCTTGTGATGTGAGGCTTAGAGCATCTTGTGATGTGAAGGCTAGAGCATCTTGTGATGTGAAAGGCTTAGAGCATCTTGTGATGTGAAGGCTAGAGCATCTTGTGATGTGAAGACTAGAGCATCTTGTGATGTGAAGACTAGAGCATCTTGTGATGTGAAGGCTAGAGCATCTTGTGATGTGAAGACTAGAGCATCTTGTGATGTGAAGACTAGAGCATCTTGTGATGTGAAGGCTAGAGCATCTTGTGATGTGTAGGCTAGAGCATCTTGTGATGTGTAGGCTAGAGCATCTTGTGATGTGAAGGCTAGAGCATCTTGTGATGTGAAGACTAGAGCATCTTGTGATGTGAAGGCTAGAGCATCTTGTGATGTGTAGGCTAGAGCATCTTGTGATGTGAAGGCTAGAGCATCTTGTGATGTGAAGGCTGGAGCATCTTGTGATGTGAAGACTAGAGCATCTTGTGATGTGAAGGCTGGAGCATCTTGTGATGTGAAGACTAGAGCATCTTGTGATGTGAAGACTAGAGCATCTTGTGATGTGAAGGCTGGAGCATCTTGTGATGTGAAGGCTGGAGCATCTTGTGATGTGAAGGCTGGAGCATCTTGTGATGTGAAGGCTAGAGCATCTTGTGATGTGAAGGCTGGAGCATCTTGTGATGTGAAGACTAGAGCATCTTGTGATGTGAAGGCTAGAGCATCTTGTGATGTGAAGGCTGGAGCATCTTGTGATGTGAAGACTAGAGCATCTTGTGATGTGAAGGCTGGAGCATCTTGTGATGTGAATGCTAGAGCATCTTGTGATGTGAAGGCTAGAGCATCTTGTGATGTGAAGACTAGAGCATCTTGTGATGTGTAGGCTAGAGCATCTTGTGATGTGAAGACTAGAGCATCTTGTGATGTGAAGGCTAGTGCATCTTGTGATGTGAAGGCTAGAGCATCTTGTGATGTGAAGACTAGAGCATCTTGTGATGTGAAGACTAGAGCATCTTGTGATGTGAAGACTAGAGCATCTTGTGATGTGAAGGCTAGAGCATCTTGTGATGTGAAGGCTTGGAGCATCTTGTGATGTGAAGACTAGAGCATCTTGTGATGTGAAGACTAGAGCATCTTGTGATGTGAAGACTAGAGCATCTTGTGATGTGAAGACTAGAGCATCTTGTGATGTGAAAGGCTTAGAGCATCTTGTGATGTGAAGGCTAGAGCATCTTGTGATGTGAAGGTTAGAGCATCTTGTGATGTGAAGGCTAGAGCATCTTGTGATGTGAGGCTTAGAGCATCTTGTGATGTGAAGGCTAGAGCATCTTGTGATGTGAAGACTAGAGCATCTTGTGATGTGAAGACTAGAGCATCTTGTGATGTGAAGGCTACAGCATCTTGTGATGTGAAGACTAGAGCATCTTGTGATGTGTAGACTAGAGCATCTTGTGATGTGAAGACTAAAGCATCTTGTGATGTGAAAGGCTTAGAGCATCTTGTGATGTGAAGGCTAGAGCATCTTGTGATGTGAAGACTAGAGCATCTTGTGATGTGAAGGCTAGAGCATCTTGTGATGTGAAGACTAGAGCATCTTGTGATGTGAAGACTAGAGCATCTTGTGATGTGTAGGCTAGAGCATCTTGTGATGTGAAGGCTAGAGCATCTTGTGATGTGTAGGCTAGAGCATCTTGTGATGTGAAGGCTAGAGCATCTTGTGATGTGAAGGCTAGAGCATCTTGTGATGTGAAGGCTAGAGCATCTTGTGATGTGAAGGCTAGAGCATCTTGTGATGTGAAGACTAGAGCATCTTGTGATGTGAAGACTAGAGCATCTTGTGATGTGAAAGGCTTAGAGCATCTTGTGATGTGTAGGCTTGGAGCATCTCTTGCCGAAATGTCGAGAGAGTAAGTTTCGAGTCGACTATTGAGAGAGACTCTGTAGAACTTTGTTTGTCCTGTTCCGTTTGTTGTGTTTATAGTCAAGTGGCCACCCACAAGATGTTACTCGGTGTAACACCAGAACTAAGCAACATAGATATGGTATATTTTAATGTTTATTACTAGCTACTGAAGTACACACATTCACCATAAGTAACATCATGTAACACACATAGACACAGACACATGCACCATGTAACACACATAGACACAGACACATGCACCATGTAACACACATAGACACATGCATCATGTAACCATGTAGACACATGCCTATGTGACAGACACAGACACATGCATCATAAGTAACATGTATTTATTTATATACACACATAGACACATGCATCATAAGTAGCATGTATTCATATACACAGACACATGCATCATAAGTAGCATGTATTCATATACACATAGACACATTACATGCATCATAAGTAGTCGAGCGGGTTTGACCTCATCTCAAGAGGGTGTCTTATTTTATGCTCACAAGGAGTTGCCACTGCTATTGTGAGTGTGTGTGTGTGTGTGTGTGTGTGCACGCATGATTCTAAGGAGGAGTGCAGGATAGTTAGCTGGGGATGGTGTGTGTGTGTGTGCAGGATGTGTTTTGCTCTGCTCAGGGAGCTTTGACTGTCTTGTTGCTGTTTGCGGTTTAGTAATATGACACTCCGCCATCTTATCTTATTGTCATATTGTGAACCAGCAATGGTATGGAGATGGGACGGGATCTAGTTCTGTTCCAATGTCAAGCGTTCAAGTGTCTGACCAATCAAAATGCTAGAATTCAGATGTGATAGAACGGCAGTGTCAGCTGTTTAGCATCAAGTAAACATTACAGCGTGTGTGTAGACGAGAAGAAGCTCATTTGTTCCCGAAAGACCTGGCAGTGGTCTGCTATAAAGCATGCAGGGTGTAGTTTATTGCCGGAGACCTCCTCCTGCTTGAGGCAGTGGTCTGCTATAAAGCATGCAGGGTGAAGTTTATTCCCGGAGACCTCCTCCTGCTTGAGGCAGTGGTCTGCTATAAAGCATGCAGGGTGAAGTTTATTCCCGGAGACCTCCTCCTTCTTGAGGCAGTGGTCTGCTATAAAGCATGCAGGGTGAAGTTTATTCCCGGAGACCTCCTCCTGCTTGAGGCAGTGGTCTGCTATAAAGCATGCAGGGTGAAGTTTATTCCCGGAGACCTCCTCCTGCTTGAGTCAGAGGTCTGCTATAAAGCATGCAGGGTGAAGTTTATTCTAGAACCAACAACAGTGAAGTAGATGCTTAACAAATAGAGGCTAGAGCCAACAGTGAAATAGGTGCTTAACAAATAGACGTAGAACCAACAGTAAAGTAGATGCTTAACAAATAGAGGCTAGAACCAACAGTGAAGTAGGTGCTTAACAAATAGAGGCTAGAGCCAACAGTGAAATAGGTGCTTAACAAATAGACGTAGAACCAACAGTGAAGTAGATGCTTAACAAATAGAGGCTAGAGCCAACAGTGAAGTGGTGCTTAACAAATAGAGGCTAGAGCCAACAGTGAAGTAGGTGCTTAACAAATAGAGGCTAGAGCCAACAGTGAAGTGGTGCTTAACAAATAGAGGCTAGAGCCAACAGTGAAATAGGTGCTTAACAAATAGACGTAGAACCAACAGTGAAGTAGATGCTTAACAAATAGAGGCTAGAGCCAACAGTGAAGTAGGTGCTTAACAAATAGAGGCTAGAGCCAACAGTGAAGTGGTGCTTAACAAATAGAGGCTAGAACCAACAGTGAAGTAGGTGCTTAACAAATAGACGTAGAACCAACAGTGAAGTAGGTGCTTAACAAATAGAGGCTAGAGCCATCAGTGAAGTAGGTGCTTAATAAGACAGGTGCTCCTTTCATATTAATAGCTGATAAACCCTTCATGGCCACCCATCCTGAATGTGATTTAAACATACAAACTCTCAGATGACATAATGAAATTACGATGACCTCAATAATCAACTTGGAATTTACTGCCTCGACACTGCGACTTGATGCCCTAGCCTTCATAAGGAATAAGGAATAATGACTAGATGCTCTAGCCTTCATCAGGAATAATGACTAGATGCTCTAGCCTTCATCAGGAATAATGCTAGATGCTCTTGCCTTCATCAGGAATAATGACTAGATGCTCTAGCCTTCATCAGGAATAATGACTAGATGCTCTAGCCTTCATCAGGAATAATGACTAGATGCTCTAGCCTTCATCAGGAATAATGACTAGATGCTCTAGCCTTCATCAGGTAGATGCTCTGGCCTTCATCAGGAATAATGACTAGATGCTCTGGCCTTCATATGGAATAATGACTAGATGCTCTAGCCTTCATCAGGAATAATGACTAGATGCTCTAGCCTTCATCAGGAATAATGACTAGATGCTCTAGCCTTCATCAGGAATAATGACTAGATGCTCTAGCCTTCATCAGGAATAATGACTAGATGCTCTAGCCTTCATCAGGAATAATGACTAGATGCTCTAGTCTTCATCAGGAATAATGACTAGATGCTCTAGCCTTCATCAGGAATAATGACTAGATGCTCTGGCCTTCATCAGGAATAATGACTAGATGCTCTAGCCTTCATCAGGAATAATGACTAGATGCTCTAGCCTTCATAAATAAATAAATGACTAGATGCTCTAGCCTTCATCACTAGATGCTCTAGCCTTCATCAGGAATAATGACGGCTAGCGCATCTAGTTGAAGTGTTGAGGCAGTAAATTTCAAAAGGTCATTGCAAGCGATACTTTGCACATCAGCTGGCAATCTGTATCTAATGGCTTGGGGTTGTCACAAGTGTGTTTCTCTCCTGAGCCCCCTAAGGCATGTTGGGAAAATCATTGAAACTTGTCCAATAAAGCATTATGCATATAGAAGTACACAATGAGTTAGTAGCACGTGTGCAATAAATTAGTGGCATGTGTGCAAAGGGTTAGTGTCACCATCATATATGCCCTGTTGTCGGATGTCATGTTTAGCAAAGGTGGTTGGTTGAATGGAAGAAAACTCTAATGAGGGAAAGTTATATCTCGTTGGGGGTTTGTGAAATGAGGTTAAAATGATTAGTGTTTTTATCTTTCTAGTACAGGTTTGAGGATCTGCTGGCAGTGGTGCAGGCCAGTGAGGCAGAGATCATGGAGGCGCTGGCGGACGCTCAGGCATGTCTCATCAACGGTATGTTGTCATCATGTCCATGTGTCACCATGGTTACCGTGTAGGTGTGCCTTTGTCCTTGCCTAATCTCTAAGGCCTTTGCATTCTTCCTGTGTGTACCAACTCCATTCCATTGACACTTGACCTCACCCATTCCATGACATTTGCCCACACTCCATTCCATTGACACTTGTCCACACTCCATTCCATTGACACTAGACCTCACCCATTCCATGACATTTGTCCACACTCCATTCCATTGACACTTGTCCACACTCCATTCCATTGACACTAGACCTCACCCATTCCATGCCATTTGCCCACACTCCATTCCATTGGCACTTGTCTCAGCCTTACTTCTCTCTTCAGCCTGTGCCTTCCCTTCACTTATTCAACAACCTTTAATTGCTTCCTTATACATACTTACTTATATATATAATTACATATACATGTATTTATTAATATTAATCATTTATCCACTTATATATGTATTTAATTACTTATATATTACTTACGTATATATTAATTATTTAAGTATATATTAACTACCTACTTACATAATACTTATGTATGTATTTAATTACTTATATATTAATTATTTACTTACTTATAATATATTTATTTATATAATAATTACTTATAATTATTTGCTTACTTATATATTAATTAATTATCCACTTATATATGTATTTAATTACTTGTATATTACTAAATCCATTTATATATGTATTTAATTATATATGTATTTAATTACTTGTATGTTATGTACTTATATATTAATTAATTGTCCACTTATATATGTATTTAATTACATTTTAATTACTTGCCTACATATGTATTTATTTACCTATCTATAAATATCAATTACTTACCTACTCATATGTGACAGGCTCTGCGAAAAGGGCCCACTTCGCGCAAGATATAAAATTTGAGTTATTGGCACTAAGATATAGCACACCTTATTACCTTCAAAATGGTCTAAGAAGCGTCACCATAGCTAGTTGGTTTGCTGAGCTACGACCGATCTAACACAGCTAAGTACAAGGCCATAATTCCATGAAAACGGTCTTTCAATGTTTACTTACGGGGAATTTTTCTATTTCCGTAATCTTCCGCGTTACGCGTTTTGAGGTAGCACGTGATTCTACAAGATACGCCCTTCATAGTTCGTGGAGAAGTCACACACTTCTTGGAGGAGCTTTTCTTCGCTTCCACGGCGCAGCCAAGGACTTAGAACACCACTAGAGCCCCCCAAAACTTCGTGCCTCCATGAATCAAGCAGCTATTCTTGGGAGGAAAAGCAGGTGAGAGATAGTACTTAGCCCACCAACTGTAACTTTTTTGTTTAACTTGTTCTCTAGCTCACAGTTGGCCTTTGTTTAACTTGTTTTCTAAGAAGCCCACAGTTAGCCTTTGTTTAACTTGATTTCTATCCTACAGTTAGCCTTTGTTCACAGGTAGCCTTTGTTTAACTCGTTTTCTAGCCCACAGTTAGCCTTTATTTGACCTGTTTTCTAGCCCATAGTTAGCCTTTATTTAACTTGTTTTCTAGCCCACAGTTAGCCTTTATTTAACTTGTTTTCTAGCCCACAGTTAGCCTTTATTGAACTTCTTTTCTAACCCACAGTTAGCCTTTGTTTAACTTGTTTTCTAGCCCACAGTTAGCCTTTATTTAACTTGTTTTCTAGCCCACAGTTAACCTTTATTTATTTAGCCCATAGTTAGTGTTTAGTTTCTAGCCCATAGTTAACTTGTTTCTAGCCTACAGTTAGTGTTTATTAAACTTAGTTTCAGGTCAGCAGTAAGCCGGCTACTTGTCCTAACCCAGTTTTCTCTCTTTTGTTGTTGTTAGAACTAACTATTATTAGATAAAAAGTAGGACAAGAATAATTATTATTCTACAGTGTTACAACAACATTGGTTAAAGACTTATTGTTGCTGATCTACTGTTATGTCCCTCCTTTCTGCAGATCATACAAGTGCGTTTCTTGGCAGAGGGAAGATAATCCTCTTTATTCTGATTACCAGTTGGTGAGGAGGGAGTGCTGGAAGGCTTGGGGACAGCTGGCAAAGGACAGGTACTATCCTTGTCATCTTCAGGTGAAGTACTCCCGGACTTCTCGCCAGCACTCGTCACAGGTGGTTTTGTAGAACGACCTTTCCAGCTGCACAATTTGAAGGTGCTCTTCTGCTGCTTTTATAGTAGCACATTTCTCCACATCAGGACAGTTAGCAGCTCGGAGGATAGCTGTACTGTTCTGTTGGCATTGCCAGCACAAGTCAGACATAGGTTTCATAATAATAATGGATGGAAGCAGTGACTGCCAGAGCTTATTGAAGGTGGAGTATGCAGCAGGACATGCACAGGGTGTGGAGTTAGCAGCTTCACAATACACCCTCCGGATCCCTCTCTTGGACACGCTAGAAGGTAGCAGCTTGATGTCAGATCTGCTATAACCTGGTATGCGACCAGGAAGGAGCAGGCCATTCTGATCAGCAGAGTTTAGTAAGAATCTGACAATAAACTCTACCTAAGCAAATGCAAGGGCATTGTGAGGAAGACGCCTGGTGTTTCCATGGACACGTGGTGCAAGCCCATTGTCCTTGAAGTGTGTCACCAAGTTCTTCATTCGTTTCTCGCCAACAGTGTGAAGGTAACGAAACATGGAAGGACACACTGGTTGCCCCTGATGGTAATATTTTGTGTACTTTTTCTGTCGACTCAACAGTGAATGCCGAACCATCTCCATCGAATTTGAGGTAGCCATGAGCTGCCCAAGCAAGATGTCCAACTCATTGTGTGTCTGGGAATTGCAGTGTGAGCGAAATCAAAGACATGCTGTCAAGGAAAATGGGAGAGAGAAACTTCCCCCATCACGAAGACGACAACCACATCCAGCATCCAAGAAATCTCCAACTTGCTTATTTTCCTCGATGTCGGAAAGAGTTGGTTCGATGCCATCAATCATGTGAAGATTCTCCAGGGCTTCACTCACTTGCTCATCACGGTCCAAATCTTCCTCTTAATTTCTTCATCCTCACTGATCTCCTCCTTCACACCCATCTCGCCAACCTCTACCACTCTGCTATTGCACAAAAGTTCTGTCTCTGTAAATAGTATGCACACAGATGTACTATAATTCCAACACATTACTCCACATTACTCCTAAATACAAATTTTTGTCAATACAGTGTATATTTTGCTATTCAGCTATTCAGTAGATGATATATTTTTTTGGCTATGGACACCTATGTCTTCACTAAACTTACCATGATTTGCTGCTCCAGTCACATCATCACTGTCCATTTCTCCTTCAAAAGGAGTGTTGAAGTAGTCTTGTAAGATATCCAGCAAGGGTTGTTGGTCTTTCTCACAAAAGTGAAGCAAACCATTCACAGCTCTAGCAGCTTCTCTAGCACTAGTTTGAAAAGTCATTCTGCAGCTGTTGTTACTATGGTAACGAGTTATAAAGGCGCGCGGGACTCCCATACTTCCGTGTGCACGTAGTATTCTTCCGCCGGCAGTTAAACTTCAATCTCGGTTACGCGTAGAGAAGAATTGAGTCCGAGTTTTCTAAGGCTACGCTCGGCAAGAAGCAGACGCTTTTAGGTCATCAAACTTCACAGAAAGTTAGCTAAAAGATAATGATACTTATAAGCTAATAAAATGGATTTTATAAAATTTTGGCCTAGGCATTGTTTTAGGTTGTATCTCAATTTCAATATCTGCGCGAAGTGGGCCCTTTTCCCAGAGCCTGTCACATATATTAATTAATTATTTATTTACTTAATTACATGCCTATTTAATTACTTACCTATTTAATTACTTACCTACCAATATATTAATTATTTACTTAAGTTTGCATTACTTCTTATATATTAATTACTTGCTAATTACTTATCTACTCTATATATATACTTTCTCTTTCTTTCTTTAATTTCATTCCCCCCCCCTTCCCCCACTAAGGAGGCCATGTTGTCCCCCCTGGCTGGTTTGTCTGTTGGCATGGCAGGATTACAATTACAAAAATACTTACTGATAGATTTTTTCACAATTTTTTTTGGACAGGTTGGGAATCGGCCGAGGACCAATCTATTAAATGTTGCTAGAGGCCAACAGCGTTAGAAATGGCACGGCACTTGGCGTCGTTGGGCCTTAGGAATATGCCTGCACATGTGTTGTCTCTCGTCTTGGCAACGGAATCGCACAAATTATGCTCTTTTTCATATTTCTATGAATAGCTCCACAAAAAATAATTGTAGGGAATGGCGGAAGTTTGCAGTCTCAGATTATTATAAAATACCCTCCCTGCCCCCCCCCCCCGCCGGGTGTCAAAGTTTATTTCTCTCCCTCTCGTCCTCATTCCACCTCACCTCTGCTGACATCTTCCTTCTTGTTATTTCATGTTTTCTCTCCCCCCAAGGCTACTGGCGTTGTCTAGACCTGGACTATCGGGACATGGTGTTCCAGCACATCTTGGCCTCACTGGAGGAGAAGGATTGGCCTTGTCACAGAGTACCGCTTGAGGCAATATGTCAGCTACTCAGTGACTTGGTGCCGAGGTATGTCTTTCTCTCTCTGTGGGGTGTGGGGTATGTCTGTAGTGTAAGTGTGCTGTGTGCATGCGTACATTGATGTGAGTGCTAGTGTTGGTAGTGTTCTTATAACCCTTCACCCCCTCCCTCACAAGGAGAAGCTCTCCTCTAAAACTTCATGACCCCGATCTTAAGGAGTTGTGCTGCATATAGGGAGTATGGCCTGAATACCCACAAACTCTGTGTTGCTAGTATGGCTAACTCTTACCTGAGCACCACCCAGAGAACATCCACTTCATTGATGTGGCACCACCCAGAGAACATCCACTTCATTGATGGACCACCACCCAGAGAACATCCACTTCATTGATGGAGTACCACCGAGAGAACATCCACTTCATTGATGGAGAACATCCACTTCATTGATGAAGCACCACCCAGAGAACATCCACTTCATTGATGCAGCACCACCCAGAGTCCACTTCATTGATGGAGTACCACCCAGAGAACATCCACTTCATTGATGGAGTACCACCCAGAGAACATCCACTTCATTGATGGGGCACCTCCCAGAGAACATCCACTTCATTGATGGAGTACCACCCAGAGAACATCCACTTCATTGATGTGGCACCACCCAGAGAACATCCACTTCATTGATGGGGCACCTCCCAGAGAACATCCACTTCATTGATGCAGCACCACCCAGAGAACATCCACTTCATTGATGGAGCACCTCCCAGAGAACATCCACTTCATTGATGTGGCACCACCCAGAGAACATCCACTTCATTGATGGAGTACCACCCAGAGAACATCCACTTCATTAATGGAGTACCACCCAGAGAACATCCACTTCATTGATGGGGCACCTCCCAGAGAACATCCACTTCATTGATGGAGTACCACCCAGAGAACATCCACTTCATTGATGTGGCACCACCCAGAGAACATCCACTTCATTGATGGACCACCACCCAGAGAACATCCACTTCATTGATGGGGCACCTCCCAGAGAACATCCACTTCATTGATGCAGCACCACCCAGAGAACATCCACTTCATTGATGGAGCACCTCCCAGAGAACATCCACTTCATTGATGGAGCATCACCCAGAGAACATCCACTTCATTGATCCAGCACCACCCAGAGAACATCCACTTCATTGATGGGGCACCACCCAGGGAACATCCACTTCATTGATGGAGTACCACCCAGAGAACATCCACTTCATTGATGGAGTAACCACCCAGAGAACATCCACTTCATTGATGGGGCACCACCCAGAGAACATCCACTTCATTGATGGAGTACCACCCAGGGAACATCCACTTCATTGATGGAGTACCACCCAGAGAACATCCACTTCATTGATGGAGTACCACCCAGAGAACATCCACTTCATTGATGGAGCATCACCCAGAGAACATCCACTTCATTGATGTAGCACCACCCAGAGAACATCCACTTCATTGATGGAGCATCACCCAGAGAACATCCACTTCATTGATGGAGTACCACCCAGAGAACATCCACTTCATTGATGTGGCACCACCCAGAGAACATCCACTTCATTGATGAAGCACCACCCAGAGAACATCCACTTCATTGATGTGGCACCACCCAGAGAACATCCACTTCATTGATGAAGCACCACCCAGAGAACATCCACTTCATTGATGGAGTACCACCCAGAGAACATCCACTTCATTGATGAAGCACCACCCAGAGAACATCCACTTCATTGATGGAGTACCACCCAGAGAACATCCACTTCATTGATGTGGCACCACCCAGAGAACATCCACTTCATTGATGGGGCACCACCCAGAGAACATCCACTTCATTGATGTAGCACCACCCAGAGAACATCCACTTCATTGATGGACCATCACCCAGAGAACATCCACTTCATTGATGTGGCACCACCCAGAGAACATCCACTTCATTGATGGGGCACCTCCCAGAGAACATCCACTTCATTGATGGAGCACCTCCCAGAGAACATCCACTTCATTGATGGAGTACCACCCAGAGAACATCCACTTCATTGATGGAGAACATCCACTTCATTGATGGAGTACCACCCAGAGAACATCCACTTCATTGATGGAGCACCTCCCAGAGAACATCCACTTCATTGATGGAGTACCACCCAGAGAACATACACTTCATTGATGGAGTACCACCCAGAGAACATCCACTTCATTGATGTGGCACCTCCCAGAGAACATCTACTTCATTGATGGAGTACCACCCAGAGAACATCCACTTCATTGATGTGGCACCACCCAGAGAACATCCACTTCATTGATGGAGTACCACCCAGAGAACATCCAGTTCATTGATGGAGTACCACCCAGAGAACATCCACTTCATTGATGGAGTACCACCCAGAGAACATCCATTTCATTGATGGAGTACCGCCCAGAGAACATCCACTTCATTGATGGAGTATCACCCAGAGAACATCCACTTCATTGATGAGGCACCACCCAGAGAACATCCACTTCATTGATGGAGTACCACCCAGAGAACATCCACTTCATTGATGGAGCAGCACCCAGAGAACATCCACTTCATTGATGGGGCACCACCCAGAGAACATCCACTTCATTGATGGAGCACCTCCCAGAGAACATCCACTTCATTGATGTAGCATCACCCAGAGAACATCCACTTCATTGATGGGGCACCACCCAGGGAACATCCACTTCATTGATGGAGTACCACCCAGGGAACATCCACTTCATTGATGGAGTACCACCCAGAGAACATCCACTTCATTGATGAGGCACCACCCAGAGAACATCCACTTCATTGATGGAGTACCTCCCAGAGAACATCCACTTCATTGATGTAGCATCACCCAGAGAACATCCACTTCATTGATGGGGCACCACCCAGGGAACATCCACTTCATTGATGGAGTACCACCCAGAGAACATCCACTTCATTGATGAGGCACCACCCAGAGAACATCCACTTCATTGATGGAGTACCACCCAGAGAACATCCACTTCATTGATGGAGTACCACCCAGAGAACATCCACTTCATTGATGAGGCACCACCCAGAGAACATCCACTTCATTGATGGAGTACCACCCAGAGAACATCCACTTCATTGATGGAGTACCACCCAGAGAACATCCACTTCATTGATGGAGTACCACCCAGAGAACATCCACTTCATTGATGGAGCCACCACCCAGAGAACATCCACTTCATTGATGGAGCACCTCCCAGAGAACATCCACTTCATTGATGGAGCATCACCCAGAGAACATCCACTTCATTGATGTGGCACCACCCAGAGAACATCCACTTCATTGATGTAGCACCACCCAGAGAACATCCACTTCATTGATGGAGTACCACCCAGAGAACATCCACTTCATTGATGGGGCACCACCCAGAGAACATCCACTTCATTGATGCAGCACCACCCAGAGAACATCCACTTCATTGATGGACCACCACCCAGAGAACATCCACTTCATTGATGTGGCACCACCCAGAGAACATCCACTTCATTGATGGAGGAGCACCCAGAGAACATCCACTTCATTGATGGACCACCACCCAGAGAACATCCACTTCATTGATGGAGCACCTCCCAGAGAACATCCACTTCATTGATGGAGTACCACCCAGAGAACATCCACTTCATTGATGGACCACCACCCAGAGAACATCCACTTCATTGATGGAGTACCACCCAGAGAACATCCACTTCATTGATGGAGTACCACCCAGAGAACATCCACTTCATTGATGAGGCACCACCCAGAGAACATCCACTTCATTGATGGAGTACCACCCAGAGAACATCCACTTCATTGATGGAGTACCACCCAGAGAACATCCACTTCATTGATGGAGCTACCACCCAGAGAACATCCACTTCATTGATGGAGCACCTCCCAGGGAACAGAATATTGATAATGCTTGACCTAACAGTCCAGGGACGCATTTGGAAGTGAGCCGGCACAGAACCTGACCCGCAGCAATAGGACACAAGCCACCACTTTTCTTCTTGCAGGCAGAGAGGGGGGATCCGCAGAGGTGTGGGACAACTTGAGGTGGCTCTTTGCCAGCACATCGAATATTAATTACCCTAAGCAGGGTTTCATTTAGAAAATTGTCCAAGGGGGGGCAACTGGAGGAATCTGGATTTTAAGGGAGGGGGCATGATGGTTAAAGATGTGACAAAGTTTCACAAATGCCATCTGCACTTATCAACACAATTTCACGGGGGGGGGGAAGGTTCCACGCCCCCTGCCCCCCCTAAATGAAACCCTGCCAAATGTGTGGGTGTGCTGTTGGAACAGTCAAGGGAGTGGCAGAGAATGCCTTCTTTGAAGTGGCTTGGTCTGATAGCAATGGAGGGGGGAGGAGGTTGGCTGAACCATTTATAATTAAGGCAGGTTCTCAATGTGCTGCTTGCGCTAGTGCAATGATTACGTCTTTCTTGTGATATTGTGAAATGGAGTCACATTGTGTCATGCCGCTTCACATTGCTTGAATCTAGACTCTGTTTCCATTCCAACTCTGGTCAACATGTGTTAAGTAGTGTGCTTTATTTGTGTTTCTGCAAAAATATGTTTCTCGTCAAGAATGAGGAAAGGTTGGTGGGAGGGGGGGGGGGGGGGGGGGGGGGGGGGGCGGTGAGGGAGAGGTTGGTTGGGGCGGTGAGGGAGAGGTTGGTGGGGGACGTGAGGAAAGGTTGATGGGGGAGGTGAGGAAAAGGTTGGTGGGGGCGGTGAGGGAAGGTTGGTGAGAGAGGCGAGGGAGAGGTTGGTGGGGGCGGTGAGGAACTTGCCTAGTACAGTGTGTGGCTGTATCCCACAAGTCGTAAGTCGTACAGGAATTGAAAGGTTAATTAACGGGTGGAGTTTGTAATTTGTGTGAAAGTTAGTTTGAAATGATACAACGCGGCCAGAGGCCGATATTGTGAACTTCTCAAAGCAACGCACTCTGACCTGGAGCAATGCGAAGGCCTCGCGACATGTTATGAGCAGGAAGTACTTCATTGCCCCAAATACACAGGCACTTGGCAGAAACCTAAACCAGAGAGGAAGTAGCCATGGAGGAGGGACTAGCCTGGGGGCATCTCTGTAAGGGTACCTGCTGAGGCAGGAGCCAACCCACTAGATGTCAGAATCTGTGCAGTATTCCACCATTGGCCATTTTCAATACATCTCTTGGCACATCAGTCATCAACATGACCGAGAGAATCTGTGGATATGTTATTATGCTTTCACGGATAATCTTGAGTCTACGTTCCGCTTCCAGAATGGAAGAGCAGTGACCAAGAGCATTATTAGATTTCCACCTCCCAATCCTGGCCAGTACAATTCCCCCCCCCCCCCCCCCCCCCCCCCCCCCCCCGTCTCCCACCAGCTGTTACGGACAACCTTCATTGGCTTGGCGAGAATGCTACAGGCAAGCATGAAGAATTTACATCAGCGGTTGTGAGGAGAAAGGAGGTTGAGCAATGGCATTGAAAACCTCATTCACAGTGCCGTCCCAAGGTACACGGTTGAAGTTTACAGTTGGTTAAGGATCATCACGGTTGAAGTTTACAGTTGGGTAAGGATCATCATCCACGTTCCAGTGCGGTGTTGCTCTCGATTAAGAGGTTGGTTTGTTTACAGGTGTAACAAAAGTGAAGTGTTAGCAAGTAACTAGGCAACAGTTAGCAGTAAACATGATGCAATGACTTTCATGATCAAATTGAATTGACTCACTCAACATTTTGGATACATGTTCTGCCTTCATCGTACAGTGCCACCTTGCTGGCACCTTGCTGGTCCTTTACCTAGCGGTGTTTGGCTTGCTCAAACTATATAATTTGTACTGCAGTTGTAATAATTTATACAGCCGTACATGTTCGCATGTAACTGCATGTGCACATGTAACTGCACGTATACATGTAACTGCATGTGCGCATGTAACTGCACGTGTAACTGCAGTGTATTACAATAAACAAATAGAAATATTCTTCTGAGTAATAGAGGTGAGAGCTGGTTCTTTGCGTACAGTAATTATGCACACAGTTAAGCATGTATATATACACACCACAAACAGCTGCTTGGTACTGTGTGTACAAACCTATTCACTTGGAACTGACTAGCCTACTTAAAGAGCCTGCTGACCTCCATTCTTAGCTAGTTCATGTCAGATATAGTGTTTAGTAGGAGGGTGTTTGTCTCTGCTCATTAAACAGACAAAGACAATTATTTATTTTTTAAAGTATATTTCCCCCTTCAACTATCTACCTGGTCCTCAACCACTTAGATGACCCTTTACCATTTAGAATAATATCCCATAATTTCTCAAATGGTGACTGCGTGTTCGAGTAACTCCAGGCGGCCTAACAGAGCGAACAACAAATGAGCGTGAATACAATTTGATGGTATACACAATCCCAAATCCAGGCTAGCCTCGACTAGGCATGTGCAAGCTCGTTTATCCTCGCACAACGGCTCCTCCCAGTCATTGTGGAGCTCGAGCCAACAAATGCTAGCACAAACAAATTGAATGTAGTGACAGAAAATAGAGAGGCGAGGCCTGAACAAATTTGTAAACAAAGTTTGCTGGTCCTCGATCATCAACTAGTATTTAGAGAGGCCTAGTCGTTGTTGTTGTAGGTGTGAGAAACGGTCGCTGGAATCCTGACATCGACTTTCCAGCTTGGAAGTAACCTAGGTGATTTGGGGTGTGGCTTTAGTTTCCTTTCCTCCCTGCTTTAGGCAGTGAATTTCGCCATCTTCTCTGTCATCCTCCCGCCGATCTCGACTCTCAACTTGAAATTAAAACTTATCTCCGCATGCACGAGACAAGCGCACATTTGAGGAAATTACTGTAGCTATTTAATAAAAACACATTCGTACTTGTAGACGTTTGTTTGCCCAATAGGAACTGTGAAATTCCTACTTAACACTGGAAAGTCATTATGGAGTTGAGTATCCATTTAGCCTTCTCAATCCAGCAGGCTGGGTGTGTAATAAAAGGTCACCCTCAATTATAGGCAATCAATCAAAGCTCCTTCTACTACATGTATATGGTTTGTGCTCAAGCTGACTTAAGACTGGTTCACAAACCTTTCTCTGCTGTGTCGCGTCCTCAAGCATTCTCAAAAGCAGCGTTCTACCGCGTCCTCATGATTCACAATGTTGTTCCAAGACGTGAGTCATGAACGGAATTCCAACCTTTGACCTCTTTATTGAAGGTGGCAAATAATTGGGAATCTGACTTCGACGACAGCTCTGAGAGCGATGATGATTACGAGGAACACATCCATTGCTTAGAAACTCCGCTTAGTGTAGATTTCTAAATAATGTGCAGGTTGACAAAATCACATGCGATGAAGAAGCAATCTGATTGGCTTGACGGATGAGGCCGCTTCTCACCTGGATGCAAAAATAGAACTCAAGTCTATCCAAACATCTCGTCCTAAATCTAGAACGCGTATGGACGCGCACGGTTGACAAGCCGCTTTAGGACGCTTGAGGATGCGACGTTCGCTGTTTGCGTCGTATTGTGAACTAGCGTTTAGCAATAACCTGACCACCGACCTCACTTCTGAACAGGACCCGTAACTGTGCTGCACAAGGTCTCGAAGACCTAGGAGTTCTAGGGCTGGGTGTTCTGCTCCTAATATTTATTGCCTCCCCCCTCCCCCCCCCCCTCCAGGTTTGCTGTCGAGCATTGTCTCCATTGTTATGGCCGGAGGCTGCAGGAGGAGGAGATGGAGGTCGACAGTCCTGAAGGTCCGGTACCTTGTCTGTTAATTATCAGTGCCATCGGTCTCACGTTGGGATTATTATAATTGTTGTTGCTTTTTTTTTGTTGGCACATGTATTAATGATATTCATGAATGCTCGGCATTGGGTGGCGAACGAAGAGAATAATAGAAGCTAGATCATGTTGAGGAACTATGTCCTTCATCCTTTCCTGTCAGCCATTCTCACTTGCCTTGTGCAACATTTTTATTTGTATGAAGGCCTATGAGAGGGGGGCAGGTAATTTTGGAGGGCTTGCGGGGGATTAATTACGGTCTTGGTTTGTTCTATTTCAAGCTGTGTTGTTCTTCTATCTGGTAAGGGGAATGTTATCCATTAACTGTGCGGCCTGTGATCACTTGCACAGCGTAGTCGGGCCAGTCAAGCTGTTGTCTTGCGTTCTCTACATCATTCTCTTCACTATGACGACCATTCCGGGTTTACATAGGCCCTCATTATTTAAGGCGGATTTTTTGTGGGGTGAGCGTACGGTGCATGTATGTAGATATGTCGTGCGTGCCAATACAAAGCCTTCCAACCAATTCTCCCACTGAGGGCTCGCTGCGCTCGCCAATTACTAACAGCCAATTATCGTGTCTCGAATTAAGAATTGCTCATACATCGATATTCTCAGACTTGACCTCATCCAAACCCATAACCACACTGACATTGACAGTTTACCTTGAAAGTTTCGTCGTAGAGAAAAACCCATTGACCCAAAAGTCCTGCATTGTGACCCAAATGTCCTGCATTGTGACCCAAATGTCCTGCATTGTGACCCAAATGTCCTGCATTGTGACCCAAATGTCCTGCATTGTGACCCAAATGTCCCGCATTGTGACCCAAATGTCCTGCATTGTGCCCCAAATGTCCCGCATTGTGCCCCAAATGTCCTGCATTGTGACCACAAAAGTCCTGCATTGTGCCCCAAATGTCCTGCATTGTGCCCAAAATGTCCTGCATTGTGACCCAAATGTCCCGCATTGTGACCCAAATGTCCTGCATTGTGACCCAAATGTCCTGCATTGTGACCCAAATGTCCTGCATTGTGACCCAAATGTCCCGCATTGTGACCCAAATGTCCTGCATTGTGACCCAAATGTCCTACACTGTGCCCCAAATGTCCTGCATTGTGCCCCAAATGTCCCGCATTGTGCCCCAAATGTCCTGCATTGTGACCCAAATGTCCTGCATTGTGACCCAAATGTCCTACATTGTGCCCCAAATGTCCCGCATTGTGACCCAAATGTCCCGCATTGTGACCCAAATGTCCTGCATTGTGACCCAAATGTCCTGCATTGTGACCCAAATGTCCTGCATTGTGACCCAAATGTCCCGCATTGTGACCCAAATGTCCTGCATTGTGACCCAAATGTCCCGCATTGTGACCCAAATGTCCTGCATTGTGACCCAAATGTCCTGCATTGTGACCCAAATGTCCCGCATTGTGACCCAAATGTCCCGCATTGTGCCCCAAATGTCCCGCATTGTGCCCCAAATGTCCTGCATTGTGCCCCAAATGTCCTGCATTGTGACCCAAATGTCCTGCATTGTGACCCAAATGTCCTACATTGTGCCCCAAATGTCCCGCATTGTGACCCAAATGTCCTGCATTGTGCCCCAAATGTCCTGCATTGTGACCCAAAAGTCCTGCATTGTGCCCCAAATGTCCTGCATTGTGACCCAAAAGTCCTGCATTGTGTCCCAAATGTCCTGCATTGTGCCCCAAATGTCCTGCATTGTGACCCAAATGTCCCGCATTGTGACCCAAATGTCCTGCATTGTGCCCAAAATGTCCTGCATTGTGACCCAAATGTCCTGCATTGTGCCCAAAATGTCCCGCATTGTGCCCAAAATGTCCCGCATTGTGCCCAAAATGTCCCGCATTGTGCCCCAAATATCCTGCATTGTGACCCAAATGTCCCGCATTGTGACCCAAATGTCCTGCATTGTGACCCAAATGTCCTGCACTGTGCCCCAAATGTCCTGCACTGTGACCCAAATGTCCTGCATTGTGCCCCAAATGTCCTGCATTGTGACCCAAATATCCTGCATTGTGACCCAAATGTCCTGCATTGTGACCCAAATGTCCTGCATTGTGACCCAAATGTCCTGCATTGTGACCCAAATGTCCTGCATTGTGACCCAAATATCCTGCATTGCTTAAGTAAAGCAGTCTGGCCCCACCTTGACTCTAATGCTTGTCTTGGAGCATTTTTCTATCAAGAATTTTCACTCGTCTTCAACTGCAAGCATCATAATGTTGACAGAGGTGGAGTGCATGAGGTATGACAGCTACAAGGATAGAGGTGGAGTGCATGAGGTCTGACATAGCTACAAGGATAGAGGTGGAGTGTGTGAGGTCTGACATAGCTACAAGGATAGAGGTGGAGTACATGAGGCCTGAAATAGCTACAAGGATAGAGGTGGAGTGCATGAGGTCTGACATAGCTACAAGGATAGAGGTGGAGTACATGAGGTCTGACATAGCTACAAGGATAGAGGTGGAGTGTGTGAGGTCTGACATAGCTACAAGGATAGAGGTGGAGTGCATGAGGTCTGACATAGCTACAAGGATAGAGGTGGAGTGCATGAGGCCTGACATAGCTACAAGGATAGAGGTGGAGTGTGTGAGGTCTGACATAGCTACAAGGATAGAGGTGGAGTACATGAGGCCTGACATAGCTACAAGGATAGAGGTGGAGTACATGAGGTCTGACATAGCTACAAGGATAGAGGTGGAGTGCATGAGGTCTGACATAGCTACAAGGATAGAGGTGGAGTACATGAGGTCTGACATAGCTACAAGGATAGAGGTGGAGTGCATGAGGTCTGACATAGCTACAAGGATAGAGGTGGAGTACATGAGGTCTGACATAGCTACAAGGATAGAAGTGGAGTGCATGAGGTCTGACATAGCTACAAGGATAGAGGTGGAGTGTGTGAGGTCTGACATAGCTACAAGGATAGAGGTGGAGTGCATGAGGTCTGACATAGCTACAAGGATAGAGGTGGAGTGCATGAGGTCTGACATAGCTACAAGGATAGAAGTGGAGTGTGTGAGGTCTGACATAGCTACAAGGATAGAGGTGGAGTGCATGAGGTCTGACATAGCTACAAGGATAGAGGTGGAGTGCATGAGGTCTGACATAGCTACAAGGATAGAAGTGGAGTGTGTGAGGTCTGACATAGCTACAAGGATAGAGGTGGAGTGCATGAGGTCTGACATAGCTACAAGGATAGAGGTGGAGTACATGAGGTCTGACATAGCTACAAGGATAGAGGTGGAGTGCATGATGTCTGACATAGCTACAAGGATAGAGGTGGAGTACATGAGGTCTTACATAGCTACAAGGATAGAGGTGGAGTGCATGAGATCTGACATAGCTACAAGGATAGAGGTGGAGTGCATGAGGTCTGACATAGCTACAAGGATAGAGGTGGAGTGCATGAGGTCTGACATAGCTACAAGGATAGAGGTGGAGTGCATGAGATCTGACATAGCTACAAGGATAGAGGTGGAGTGCATGAGGTCTGACATAGCTACAAGGATAGAGGTGGAGTGTGTGAGGTCTGACATAGCTACAAGGATAGAGGTGGAGTGCATGAGATCTGACATAGCTACAAGGATAGAGGTGGAGTGCATGAGGTCTGACATAGCTACAAGGATAGAGGTGGAGTACATGAGGTCTGACATAGCTACAAGGATAGAGGTGGAGTGCATCAGGTCTGACATAGCTACAAGGATAGAGGTGGAGTACATGAGGCCTGACATAGCTACAAGGATAGAGGTGGACTACATGAGGTCTGACATAGCTACAAGGATAGAGGTGGAGTGTGTGAGGCCTGACATAGCTACAAGGATAGAGGTGGTGTGTATGAAGTCTGACATAGCTACAAGGATAGAGGTGGAGTGTGTGAGGTCTGACATAGCTACAAGGATAGAGGTGGAGTGTGTGAGGTCTGACATAGCTACAAGGATAGAGGTGGAGTGTGTGAGGTCTGACATAGCTACAAGGATAGAGGTGGAGTGTGTGAGGCCTGACATAGCTACAAGGATAGAGGTGGAGTACATGAGGTCTGACATAGCTACAAGGATAGAGGTGGAGTGCATGAGGCCTGACATAGCTACAAGGATAGAGGTGGAGTGCATGAGGTCTGACATAGCTACAAGGATAGAGGTGGAGTGCATGAGGCCTGACATAGCTACAAGGATAGAGGTGGAGTACATGAGGTCTGACATAGCTACAAGGATAGAGGTGGAGTGCATGAGGTCTGACATAGCTACAAGGATAGAGGTGGAGTGCATGAGGCCTGACATAGCTACAAGGATAGAGGTGGAGTGCATGAGGTCTGACATAGCTACAAGGATAGAGGTGGAGTACATGAGGCCTGACATAGCTACAAGGATAGAGGTGGAGTGTGTGAGGTCTGACATAGCTACAAGGATAGAGGTGGAGTACATGAGGTCTGACATAGCTACAAGGATAGAGGTGGAGTGTGTGAGGTCTGACATAGCTACAAGGATAGAGGTGGAGTGCATGAGGCCTGACATAGCTACAAGGATAGAGGTGGAGTGCATGAGGTCTGACATAGCTACAAGGATAGAGGTGGAGTGCATGAGGTCTGACATAGCTACAAGGATAGAGGTGGAGTCATTCATGAGGTCTGACATAGCTACAAGGATAGAGGTGGAGTGTATGATGTCTGACATAGCTACAAGGATAGAAGTGGAGTGCTTGAGGTCTGACATAGCTACAAGGATAGAGGTGGAGTGTGTGAGGTCTGACATAGCTACAAGGATAGAGGTGGAGTACATGAGGCCTGACATAGCTACAAGGATAGAGGTGGAGTGCATGAGGCCTGACATAGCTACAAGGATAGAGGTGGAGTGCATCAGGTCTGACATAGCTACAAGGATAGAGGTGGAGTGTGTGAGGCCTGACATAGCTACAAGGATAGAGGTGGAGTACATGAGGTCTGACATAGCTACAAGGATAGAGGTGGAGTGCATGAGGTCTGACATAGCTACAAGGATAGAGGTGGAGTGTGTGAGGTCTGACATAGCTACAAGGATAGAGGTGGAGTGCATGAGGCCTGACATAGCTACAAGGATAGAGGTGGAGTGCATGAGGTCTGACATAGCTACAAGGATAGAGGTGGAGTGCATGAGGCCTGACATAGCTACAAGGATAGAGGTGGAGTGCATGAGGTCTGCATAGCTACAAGGATAGAGGTGGAGTACATGAGTTCTGACATAGCTACAAGGATAGAGGTGGAGTGCATGAGGCCTGACATAGCTACAAGGATAGAGGTGGAGTGCATGAGGTCTGACATAGCTACAAGGATAGAGGTGGAGTGCATGAGGTCTGACATAGCTACAAGGATAGAGGTGGAGTACATGAGGCCTGACATAGCTACAAGGATAGAGGTGGAGTACATGAGGTCTGACATAGCTACAAGGATAGAGGTGGAGTACATGAGGTCTGACATAGCTACAAGGATAGAGGTGGACTACATGAGGTCTGACATAGCTACAAGGATAGCGGTGGAGTACATGAGGTCTGACATAGCTACAAGGATAGAGGTGGAGTACATGAGGTCTGACATAGCTACAAGGATAGAGGTGGAGTGCATGAGCTGACATAGCTACAAGGATAGAGGTGGTGTGTATGAGTCCTGACATAGCTACAAGGATAGAGGTGGAGTACATGAGGTCTGACATAGCTACAAGGATAGAGGTGGAGTGCATGAGGTCTGACATAGCTACAAGGATAGAGGTGGAGTGCATGAGGTCTGACATAGCTACAAGGATAGAGGTGGAGTGCATGAGGCCTGACATAGCTACAAGGATAGAGGTGGAGTGCATGAGGTCTGACATAGCTACAAGGATAGAGGTGGAGTGCATGAGGCCTGACATAGCTACAAGGATAGAGGTGGAGTGCATGAGGTCTGACATAGCTACAAGGATAGAGGTGGAGTGCATGAGGCCTGACATAGCTACAAGGATAGAGGTGGAGTGCATGAGGTCTGACATAGCTACAAGGATAGAGGTGGAGTGTGTGAGGTCTGACATAGCTACAAGGATAGAGGTGGAGTGCATGAAGTCTGACATAGCTACAAGGATAGAGGTGGAGTGCATGAAGTCTGACATACAGCTACAAGGATAGAGTTGGATACATGAGGCTGACATAGCTACAAGGATAGAGGTGGAGTGTGTGAGGTCTGACATAGCTACAAGGATAGAGGTGGAGTGCATGAGGTCTGACATAGCTACAAGGATAGAGGTGGACTACATGAGGTCTGACATAGCTACAAGGATAGAGGTGGAGTACATGAGGTCTGACATAGCTACAAGGATAGAGGTGGAGTGTGTGAGGTCTGACATAGCTACAAGGATAGAGGTGGAGTGTGTGAGGTCTGACATAGCTACAAGGATAGAGGTGGACTACATGAGGTCTGACATAGCTACAAGGATAGAGGTGGAGTGCATGAGGTCTGACATAGCTACAAGGATAGAGGTGGAGTGCATGAGGTCTGACATAGCTACAAGGATAGAGGTGGAGTGCATGAGGTCTGACATAGCTACAAGGATAGAGGTGGAGTGCATGAGGCCTGACATAGCTACAAGGATAGAGGTGGAGTGTGTGAGGCCTGACATAGCTACAAGGATAGAGGTGGTGTACATGAGGTCTGACATAGCTACAAGGATAGAGGTGGAGTGTGTGAGGTCTGACATAGCTACAAGGATAGAGGTGGAGTGCATGAGGTCTGACATAGCTACAAGGATAGAGGTGGAGTACATGAGGTCTGACATAGCTACAAGGATAGAGGTGGAGTACATGAGGTCTGACATAGCTACAAGGATAGAGGTGGAGTACATGAGGTCTGACATAGCTACAAGGATAGAGGTGGACTACATGAGGTCTGACATAGCTACAAGGATAGAGGTGGAGTGCATGAGGTCTGACATAGCTACAAGGATAGAGGTGGAGTGCATGAGGCCTGACATAGCTACAAGGATAGAGGTGGAGTGTATGAGGTCTGACATAGCTACAAGGATAGAGGTGGAGTGCATGAGGTCTGACATAGCTACAAGGATAGAGGTGGAGTGCATGAGGTCTGACATAGCTACAAGGATAGAGGTGGAGTGCATGAGGTGTGAGATAGCTACAAGGATAGAGGTGGAGTGCATGAGGCCTGACATAGCTACAAGGATAGAGGTGGAGTGCATGAGGTCTGACATAGCTACAAGGATAGAGGTGGAGTGCATGAGGTCTGACATAGCTACAAGGATAGAGGTGGAGTACATGAGGTCTGACATAGCTACAAGGATAGAGGTGGAGTGCATGAGGTGTGAGATAGCTACAAGGATAGAGGTGGAGTGCATGAGGCCTGACATAGCTACAAGGATAGAGGTGGAGTGCATGAGGTCTGACATAGCTACAAGGATAGAGGTGGAGTGCATGAGGTATGACATAGCTACAAGGATAGAGGTGGAGTGTGTGAGGTCTGACATAGCTACAAGGATAGAGGTGGAGTGCATGAGGCCTGACATAGCTACATGGATAGAGGTGGTGTGTATGAGGTCTGACATAGCTACAAGGATAGAGGTGGAGTACATGAGGTCTGACATAGCTACAAGGATAGAGGTGGAGTACATGAGGTCTGACATAGCTACAAGGATAGAGGTGGAGTGCATCAGGTCTGACATAGCTACAAGGATAGAGGTGGAGTGTGTGAGGTCTGACATAGCTACAAGGATAGAGGTGGAGTACATGAGGCCTGACATAGCTACAAGGATAGAGGTGGAGTTTGTGAGGTCTGACATAGCTACAAGGATAGAGGTGGAGTGCATGAGGTCTGACATAGCTACAAGGATAGAGGTGGAGTGCATGAGGTCTGATATAGCTACAAGGATAGAGGTGGAGTGCATGAGGCCTGACATAGCTACAAGGATAGAGGTGGAGTGTGTGAGGTCTGACATAGCTACAAGGATAGAGGTGGAGTGTATGAGGTCTGACATAGCTACAAGGATAGAGGTGGAGTACATGAGGCCTGACATAGCTACAAGGATAGAGGTGGAGTGTGTGAGGTCTGACATAGCCACAAGGATAGAGGTGGAGTGCATGAGGCCTGACATAGCTACAAGGATAGGGGTGGAGTGTGTGAGGTCTGACATAGCTATAAGGATAGAGGTGGAGTGCATTCATGAGGTCTGACATAGCTACAAGGATAGAGGTGGAGTGCATGAGGTCTGACATAGCTACAAGGATAGAGGTGGAGTACATGAGGTCTGACATAGCTACAAGGATAGAGGTGAGTGCATGAGGTCTGACATAGCTACAAGGATAGAGGTGAGTGCATGAGGTCTGACATAGCTACAAGGATAGAGGTGGAGTACATGAGGTCTGACATAGCTACAAGGATAGAGGTGGAGTGTGTGAGGTCTGACATAGCTACAAGGATAGAGGTGGAGTGCATGAGGGCTGACATAGCTACAAGGATAGAGGTGGAGTGCATGAGGTCTGACATAGCTACAAGGATAGAGGTGGAGTGTGTGAGGTCTGACATAGCTACAAGGATAGAGGTGGAGTGCATGAGGTCTGACATAGCTACAAGGATAGAGGTGGAGTGCATGAGGTCTGACATAGCTACAAGGATAGAGGTGGAGTGTGTGAGGTCTGACATAGCTACAAGGATAGAGGTGGAGTACATGAGGCCTGACATAGCTACAAGGATAGAGGTGGAGTACATGAGGTCTGACATAGCTACAAGGATAGAGGTGGAGTGCATGAGGTCTGACATAGCTACAAGGATAGAGGTGGAGTGTGTGAGGTCTGACATAGCTACAAGGATAGAGGTGGAGTGCATGAGGTCTGACATAGCTACAAGGATAGAGATGGAGTACATGAGGCCTGACATGGCTACAAGGATAGAGGTGGAGTGCATGAGGCCTGACATAGCTACAAGGATAGAGGTGGACTGCATGAGGTCTGACATAGCTACAAGGATAGAGGTGGAGTGCATGAGGTCTGACATAGCTACAAGGATAGAGGTGGAGTGTGTGAGGTCTGACATAGCTACAAGGATAGAGGTGGAGTGCATGAGGCCTGACATAGCTACAAGGATAGAGGTGGAGTGTGTGAGGTCTGACATAGCTACAAGGATAGAGGTGGAGTGTGTGAGGTCTGACATAGCTACAAGGATAGAGGTGAGTGCATCAAGTCTGACATAGCTACAAGGATAGAGGTGGAGTACATGAGGCCTGACATAGCTGTACAAGGATAGAGGTGAGTGCATCAGGTCTGACATAGCTACAAGGATAGAGGTGGAGTACATGAGGCCTGACATAGCTACAAGGATAGAGGTGGAGTGTGTGAGGTCTGACATAGCTACAAGGATAGAGGTGGAGTGCATGAGGTCTGACATAGCTACAAGGATAGAGGTGGAGTGCATGAGGTCTGACATAGCTACAAGGATAGAGGTGGAGTGTATGAGGTCTGACATAGCTACAAGGATAGAGGTGGAGTGCATGAGGTCTGACATAGCTACAAGGATAGAGGTGGAGTGCATGAGGTCTGACATAGCTACAAGGATAGAGGTGGAGTGCATGAGGTCTGACATAGCTACAAGGATAGAGGTGGAGTGTATGAGGTCTGACATAGCTACAAGGATAGAGGTGGTGTGCATGAGGCCTGACATAGCTACAAGGATAGAGGTGGAGTGCATGAGGTCTGACATAGCTACAAGGATAGAGGTGGAGTGCATGAGCTGACATAGCTACAAGGATAGAGGTGGAGTACATGAGGTCTGACATAGCTACAAGGATAGAGGTGGAGTGCATGAGGTCTGACATAGCTACAAGGATAGAGGTGGAGTGCATGAGGTCTGACATAGCTACAAGGATAGAGGTGGAGTACATGAGGCCTGACATAGCTACAAGGATAGAGGTGGAGTACATGAGGTCTGACATAGCTACAAGGATAGAGGTGGAGTGCATGAGGTCTGACATAGCTACAAGGATAGAGGTGGAGTGCATGAGGTCTGACATAGCTACAAGGATAGAGGTGGAGTGCATGAGGTCTGACATAGCTACAAGAATAGAGGTGGTGTGCATGAGGTCTGACATAGCTACAAGGATAGAGGTGGAGTACATGAGGTCTGACATAGCTACAAGGATAGAGGTGGAGTACATGAGGTCTGACATAACTACAAGGATAGAGGTGGTGTGTATGAGGTCTGACATAGCTACAAGGATAGAGGTGGAGTGCATGAGGTCTGACATAGCTACAAGGATAGAGGTGGAGTCATTCATGAGGTCTGACATGGCTACAAGGATAGAGGTGGAGTGCATGAGGTCTGACATAGCTACAAGGATAGAGGTGGAGTGTATGATGTCTGACATAGCTACAAGGATAGAGGTGGAGTGCATGAGGTCTGACATAGCTACAAGGATAGAGGTGGAGTGCTTGAGGTCTGACATAGCTACAAGGATAGAGGTGGAGTGTGTGAGGTCTGACATAGCTACAAGGATAGAGGTGGAGTACATGAGGCCTGACATAGCTACAAGGATAGAGGTGGAGTGCATGAGGTCTGACATAGCTACAAGGATAGAGGTGGAGTGCATCAGGTCTGACATAGCTACAAGGATAGAGGTGGAGTGTGTGAGGCCTGACATAGCTACAAGGATAGAGGTGGAGTGCATGAGGTCTGACATAGCTACAAGGATAGAGGTGGAGTGTGTGAGGTCTGACATAGCTACAAGGATAGAGGTGGAGTGTGTGAGGTCTGACATAGCTACAAGGATAGAGGTGGAGTGCATGAGGTCTGACATAGCTACAAGGATAGAGGTGGAGTGAGTGAGGTCTGACATAGCTACAAGGATAGAGGTGGAGTACATGAGGCCTGACATAGCTACAAGGATAGAGGTGGAGTACATGAGGCCTGACATAGCTACAAGGATAGAGGTGGAGTGTGTGAGGTCTGACATAGCTACAAGGATAGAGGTGGAGTGTGTGAGGTCTGACATAGCTACAAGGATAGAGGTGGAGTACATGAGGCCTGACATAGCTACAAGGATAGAGGTGGAGTACATGAGGTCTGACATAGCTACAAGGATAGAGGTGGAGTGCATGAGGTCTGACATAGCTACAAGGATAGAGGTGGAGTGCATGAGGTCTGACATAGCTACAAGGATAGAGGTGGAGTACATGAGGCCTGACATAGCTACAAGGATAGAGGTGGAGTGCATGAGGTCTGACATAGCTACAAGGATAGAGGTGGAGTGCATGAGGTCTGACATAGCTACAAGGATAGAGGTGGAGTGCATGAGGTCTGACATAGCTACAAGGATAGAGGTGGAGTGTATGAGGTCTGACATAGCTACAAGAATAGAGGTGGTGTGCATGAGGTCTGACATAGCTACAAGGATAGAGGTGGAGTACATGAGGTCTGACATAGCTACAAGGATAGAGGTGGAGTACATGAGGTCTGACATAACTACAAGGATAGAGGTGGTGTGTATGAGGTCTGACATAGCTACAAGGATAGAGGTGGAGTGCATGAGGTCTGACATAGCTACAAGGATAGAGGTGGAGTCATTCATGAGGTCTGACATAGCTACAAGGATAGAGGTGGAGTACATGAGGTCTGACATAGCTACAAGGATAGAGGTGGAGTCATTCATGAGGTCTGACATAGCTACAAGGATAGAGGTGGAGTACATGAGGTCTGACATAGCTACAAGGATAGAGGTGGAGTGTATGATGTCTGACATAGCTACAAGGATAGAGGTGGAGTGCTTGAGGTCTGACATAGCTACAAGGATAGAGGTGGAGTGTGTGAGGTCTGACATAGCTACAAGGATAGAGGTGGAGTACATGAGGCCTGACATAGCTACAAGGATAGAGGTGGAGTGCATGAGGTCTGACATAGCTACAAGGATAGAGGTGGAGTGCATCAGGTCTGACATAGCTACAAGGATAGAGGTGGAGTGTGTGAGGCCTGACATAGCTACAAGGATAGAGGTGGAGTGCATGAGGTCTGACATAGCTACAAGGATAGAGGTGGAGTGTGTGAGGTCTGACATAGCTACAAGGATAGAGGTGGAGTGTGTGAGGTCTGACATAGCTACAAGGATAGAGGTGGAGTGCATGAGGTCTGACATAGCTACAAGGATAGAGGTGGAGTGAGTGAGGTCTGACATAGCTACAAGGATAGAGGTGGAGTACATGAGGCCTGACATAGCTACAAGGATAGAGGTGGAGTACATGAGGCCTGACATAGCTACAAGGATAGAGGTGGAGTGTGTGAGGTCTGACATAGCTACAAGGATAGAGGTGGAGTGTGTGAGGTCTGACATAGCTACAAGGATAGAGGTGGAGTACATGAGGTCTGACATAGCTACAAGGATAGAGGTGGAGTGCATGAGGTCTGACATAGCTACAAGGATAGAGGTGGAGTGTATGATGTCTGACATAGCTACAAGGATAGAGGTGGAGTGCTTGAGGTCTGACATAGCTACAAGGATAGAGGTGGAGTGTGTGAGGTCTGACATAGCTACAAGGATAGAGGTGGAGTACATGAGGCCTGACATAGCTACAAGGATAGAGGTGGAGTGTGTGAGGTCTGACATAGCTACAAGGATAGAGGTGGAGTGCATGAGGTCTGACATAGCTACAAGGATAGAGGTGGAGTGCATCAGGTCTGACATAGCTACAAGGATAGAGGTGGAGTGTGTGAGGCCTGACATAGCTACAAGGATAGAGGTGGAGTGCATGAGGTCTGACATAGCTACAAGGATAGAGGTGGAGTGTGTGAGGTCTGACATAGCTACAAGGATAGAGGTGGAGTGTGTGAGGTCTGACATAGCTACAAGGATAGAGGTGGAGTGCATGAGGTCTGACATAGCTACAAGGATAGAGGTGGAGTGAGTGAGGTCTGACATAGCTACAAGGATAGAGGTGGAGTACATGAGGCCTGACATAGCTACAAGGATAGAGGTGGAGTACATGAGGCCTGACATAGCTACAAGGATAGAGGTGGAGTGTGTGAGGTCTGACATAGCTACAAGGATAGAGGTGGAGTGTGTGAGGTCTGACATAGCTACAAGGATAGAGGTGGAGTACATGAGGCCTGACATAGCTACAAGGATAGAGGTGGAGTACATGAGGTCTGACATAGCTACAAGGATAGAGGTGGAGTGCATGAGGTCTGACATAGCTACAAGGATAGAGGTGGAGTGCATGAGGTCTGACATAGCTACAAGGATAGAGGTGGAGTACATGAGGCCTGACATAGCTACAAGGATAGAGGTGGAGTACATGAGGTCTGACATAGCTACAAGGATAGAGGTGGAGTGCATGAGGTCTGACATAGCTACAAGGATAGAGGTGGAGTGCATGAGGTCTGACATAGCTACAAGGATAGAGGTGGAGTGCATGAGGTCTGACATAGCTACAAGGATAGAGGTGGAGTGTATGAGGTCTGACATAGCTACAAGGATAGAGGTGGAGTGTGTGAGGTCTGACATAGCTACAAGGATAGAGGTGGTGTGTATGAGGTCTGACATAGCTACAAGGATAGAGGTGGAGTGCATGAGGTCTGACATAGCTACAAGGATAGAGGTGGAGTCATTCATGAGGTCTGACATAGCTACAAGGATAGAGGTGGAGTGCATGAGGTCTGACATAGCTACAAGGATAGAGGTGGAGTGTATGATGTCTGACATAGCTACAAGGATAGAGGTGGAGTGCTTGAGGTCTGACATAGCTACAAGGATAGAGGTGGAGTGTGTGAGGTCTGACATAGCTACAAGGATAGAGGTGGAGTACATGAGGCCTGACATAGCTACAAGGATAGAGGTGGAGTGCATGAGGTCTGACATAGCTACAAGGATAGAGGTGGAGTGCATCAGGTCTGACATAGCTACAAGGATAGAGGTGGAGTGTGTGAGGCCTGACATAGCTACAAGGATAGAGGTGGAGTGCATGAGGTCTGACATAGCTACAAGGATAGAGGTGGAGTGTGTGAGGTCTGACATAGCTACAAGGATAGAGGTGGAGTGCATGAGGTCTGACATAGCTACAAGGATAGAGGTGGAGTGAGTGAGGTCTGACATAGCTACAAGGATAGAGGTGGAGTACATGAGGCCTGACATAGCTACAAGGATAGAGGTGGAGTACATGAGGCCTGACATAGCTACAAGGATAGAGGTGGAGTGTGTGAGGTCTGACATAGCTACAAGGATAGAGGTGGTGTGTGTGAGGTCTGACATAGCTACAAGGATAGAGGTGGAGTGCATGAGGTCTGACATAGCTACAAGGATAGAGGTGGAGTGCATGAGGTCTGACATAGCTACAAGGATAGAGGTGGAGTACATGAGGTCTGACATAGCTACAAGGATAGAGGTGGAGTACATGAGGTCTGACATAGCTACAAGGATAGAGGTGGAGTACATGAGGTCTGACATAGCTACAAGGATAGAGGTGGACTACATGAGGTCTGACATAGCTACAAGGATAGCGGTGGAGTACATGAGGCCTGACATAGCTACAAGGATAGAGGTGGAGTACATGAGGTCTGACATAGCTACAAGGATAGAGGTGGAGTGCATGAGCTGACATAGCTACAAGGATAGAGGTGGAGTGCATGAGGTCTGACATAGCTACAAGGATAGAGGTGGTGTGTATGAGGCCTGACATAGCTACAAGGATAGAGGTGGAGTACATGAGGTCTGACATAGCTACAAGGATAGAGGTGGTGTGTATGAGGTCTGACATAGCTACAAGGATAGAGGTGGAGTACATGAGGTCTGACATAGCTACAAGGATAGAGGTGGTGTGTATGAGGTCTGACATAGCTACAAGGATAGAGGTGGAGTGCATGAGGTCTGACATAGCTACAAGGATAGAGGTGGAGTCATTCATGAGGTCTGACATAGCTACAAGGATAGAGGTGGAGTGTATGATGTCTGACATAGCTACAAGGATAGAGGTGGAGTGCTTGAGGTCTGACATAGCTACAAGGATAGAGGTGGAGTGTGTGAGGTCTGACATAGCTACAAGGATAGAGGTGGAGTGCATGAGGTCTGACATAGCTACAAGGATAGAGGTGGAGTGCATGAGGCCTGACATAGCTACAAGGATAGAGGTGGAGTGCATGAGGTCTGACATAGCTACAAGGATAGAGGTGGAGTGCATCAGGTCTGACATAGCTACAAGGATAGAGGTGGAGTGTGTGAGGCCTGACATAGCTACAAGGATAGAGGTGGAGTGCATGAGGTCTGACATAGCTACAAGGATAGAGGTGGAGTGTGTGAGGTCTGACATAGCTACAAGGATAGAGGTGGAGTGTGTGAGGTCTGACATAGCTACAAGGATAGAGGTGGAGTACATGAGGCCTGACATAGCTACAAGGATAGAGGTGGAGTGCATGAGGTCTGACATAGCTACAAGGATAGAGGTGGAGTGTGTGAGGTCTGACATAGCTACAAGGATAGAGGTGGAGTGTGTGAGGCCTGACATAGCTACAAGGATAGAGGTGGAGTGCATGAGGCCTGACATAGCTACAAGGATAGAGGTGGAGTGTGTGAGGTCTGACATAGCTACAAGGATAGAGGTGGAGTGCATCAGGTCTGACATAGCTACAAGGATAGAGGTGGAGTGCATGAGGTCTGACATAGCTACAAGGATAGAGGTGGAGTGCATGAGGTCTGACATAGCTACAAGGATAGAGGTGGAGTGCATGAGGTCTGACATAGCTACAAGGATAGAGGTGGAGTGTGTGAGGTCTGACATAGCTACAAGGATAGAGGTGGAGTGCATGAGGCCTGACATAGCTACAAGGATAGAGGTGGAGTGCATGAGGTCTGACATAGCTACAAGGATAGAGGTGGAGTGCATGAGGCCTGACATAGCTACAAGGATAGAGGTGGAGTACATGAGGTCTGACATAGCTACAAGGATAGAGGTGGAGTGCATGAGGCCTGACATAGCTACAAGGATAGAGGTGGTGTGTGTGAGGTCTGACATAGCTACAAGGATAGAGGTGGAGTGTGTGAGGTCTGACATAGCTACAAGGATAGAGGTGGAGTGCATGAGGTCTGACATAGCTACAAGGATAGAGGTGGAGTACATTAGGTCTGACATAGCTACAAGGATAGAGGTGGAGTACATGAGGTCTGACATAGCTACAAGGATAGAGGTGGAGTGCATGAGGTCTGACATAGCTACAAGGATAGAGGTGGAGTGTGTGAGGCCTGACATGGCTACAAGGATAGAGGTGGAGTACATGAGGTCTGACATAGCTACAAGGATAGAGGTGGAGTGCATGAGGTCTGACATAGCTACAAGGATAGAGGTGGAGTACATGAGGTCTGACATAGCTACAAGGATAGAGGTGGAGTGCATGAGGTCTGACATAGCTACAAGGATAGAGGTGGAGTACATGAGGTCTGACATAGCTACAAGGATAGAGGTGGAGTACATGAGGTCTGACATAGCTACAAGGATAGAGGTGGAGTGTGTGAGGTCTGACATAGCTACAAGGATAGAGGTGGAGTGCATGAGGTCTGACATAGCTACAAGGATAGAGGTGGAGTACATGAGGTCTGACATAGCTACAAGGATAGAGGTGGAGTGCATGAGGCCTGACATAGCTACAAGGATAGAGGTGGAGTGCATGAGGTCTGACATAGCTACAAGGATAGAGGTGGAGTGCATGAGGTCTGACATAGCTACAAGGATAGAGGTGAGGTCTGACATAGCTACAAGGATAGAGGTGGAGTGCATGAGGTCTGACATAGCTACAAGGATAGAGGTGGAGTACATGAGGTCTGACATAGCTACAAGGATAGAGGTGGAGTGCATGAGGTCTGACATAGCTACAAGGATAGAGGTGGAGTGAATGAGGTCTGACATAGCTACAAGGATAGAGGTGGAGTGTGTGAGGTCTGACATAGCTACAAGGATAGAGGTGGAGTGCGTGAGGTCTGACATAGCTACAAGGATAGAGGTGGAGTACATGAGGTCTGACATAGCTACAAGGATAGAGGTGGAGTGCATGAGGTCTTACATAGCTACAAGGATAGAGGTGGAGTACATGAGGTCTGACATAGCTACAAGGATAGAGGTGGAGTGCATGAGATCTGACATAGCTACAAGGATAGAGGTGGAGTGCATGAGGTCTGACATAGCTACAAGGATAGAGGTGGAGTGCATGAGGTCTGACATAGCTACAAGGATAGAGGTGGAGTACATGAGGCCTGACATAGCTACAAGGATAGAGGTGGACTACATGAGGTCTGACATAGCTACAAGGATAGAGGTGGAGTGTGTGAGGCCTGACATAGCTACAAGGATAGAGGTGGAGTGCATGAGGTCTGACATAGCTACAAGGATAGAGGTGGAGTGCATGAGGCCTGACATAGCTACAAGGATAGAGGTGGAGTACATGAGGAGACTGACATAGCTACAAGGATAGAGGTGGACTACATGAGGTCTGACATAGCTACAAGGATAGAGGTGGAGTGTGTGAGGTCTGACATAGCTACAAGGATAGAGGTGGAGTGCATGAGGTCTGACATAGCTACAAGGATAGAGGTGGAGTGCATGAGGTCTGACATAGCTACAAGGATAGAGGTGGAGTGCATGAGGTCTGACATAGCTACAAGGATAGAGGTGGAGTACATGAGGTCTGACATAGCTACAAGGATAGAGGTGGAGGGCATGAGGTCTGACATAGCTATACAAGGATAGAGGTGGAGTGTGTGAGGTCTGACATAGCTACAAGGATAGAGGTGGAGTGCATGAGGTCTGACATAGCTACAAGGATAGAGGTGGAGTGTGTGAGGTCTGACATAGCTACAAGGATAGAGGTGGAGTGTGTGTGGTCTGACATAGCTACAAGGATAGAGGTGGAGTGCATGAGGTCTGACATAGCTACAAGGATAGAGGTGGAGTGCATGAGGTCTGACATAGCTACAAGGATAGAGGTGGAGTACATGAGGTCTGACATAGCTACAAGGATAGAGGTGGAGTGCGTGAGGTCTGACATAGCTACAAGGATAGAGGTGGAGTGTGTGAGGTCTGACATAGCTACAAGGATAGAGGTGGAGTGCACGAGGTCTGACATAGCCACAAGGATAGAGGTGGAGTACATGAGGTCTGACATAGCTACAAGGATAGAGGTGGAGTGTGTGAGGTCTGACATAGCTACAAGGATAGAGGTGGAGTGTGTGAGGTCTGACATAGCTACAAGGATAGAGGTGGAGTGCATGAGGTCTGACATAGCTACAAGGATAGAGGTGGACTACATGAGGCCTGACATAGCTACAAGGATAGAGGTGGAGTGCATGAGTTCTGACATAGCTACAAGGATAGAGGTGGAGTGTGTGAGGTCTGACATAGCTACAAGGATAGAGGTGGAGTACATGAGGCCTGACATAGCTACAAGGATAGAGGTGGAGTACATGAGGTCTGACATAGCTACAAGGATAGAGGTGGAGTGCATGAGGTCTGACATAGCTACAAGGATAGAGGTGGAGTGCATGAGGTCTGACATAGCTACAAGGATAGAGGTGGAGTGCATGAGGTCTGACATAGCTGCAAGGATAGAGGTGGAGTGCATGAGGTCTGACATAGCTACAAGGATAGAGGTGGAGTGCATGAAGTCTGACATAGCTACAAGGATAGAGGTGGAGTGCATGAGGTCTGACATAGCTACAAGGATAGAGGTGGAGTACATGAGGTCTGACATAGCTACAAGGATAGAGGTGGAGTGTGTGAGGTCTGACATAGCTACAAGGATAGAGGTGGAGTCCATGAGGCCTGACATAGCTACAAGGATAGAGGTGGAGGGCATGAGGTCTGACATAGCTACAAGGATAGAGGTGGAGTGCATGAGGCCTGACATAGCTACAAGGATAGAAGTGCATTCATGAGGTCTGACATAGCTACAAGGATAGAGGTGGAGTACATGAGGTCTGACATAGCTACAAGGATAGAGGTGGAGTGCATGAGCTGACATAGCTACAAGGATAGAGGTGGTGTGTATGAGGTCTGACATAGCTACAAGGATAGAGGTGGAGTGCATGAGGTCTGACATAGCTACAAGGATAGAGGTGGAGTCATTCATGAGGTCTGACATAGCTACAAGGATAGAGGTGGAGTGTATGATGTCTGACATAGCTACAAGGATAGAGGTGGAGTGCTTGAGGTCTGACATAGCTACAAGGATAGAGGTGGAGTGTGTGAGGTCTGACATAGCTACAAGGATAGAGGTGGAGTACATGAGGCCTGACATAGCTACAAGGATAGAGGTGGAGTGCATGAGGTCTGACATAGCTACAAGGATAGAGGTGGAGTGCATGAGCTGACATAGCTACAAGGATAGAGGTGGTGTGTATGAGGCCTGACATAGCTACAAGGATAGAGGTGGAGTACATGAGGTCTGACATAACTACAAGGATAGAGGTGGAGTACATGAGGTCTGACATAGCTACAAGGATAGAGGTGGAGTGCATGAGGTCTGACATAGCTACAAGGATAGAGGTGGAGTACATGAGCTGACATAGCTACAAGGATAGAGGTGGAGTGCATGAGGTCTGACATAGCTACAAGGATAGAGGTGGAGTACATGAGCTGACATAGCTACAAGGATAGAGGTGGAGTGTGTGAGGTCTGACATAGCTACAAGGATAGAGGTGGAGTGCATGAGGTCTGACATAGCTACAAGGATAGAGGTGGAGTACATGAGGCCTGACATAGCTACAAGGATAGAGGTGGAGTGCATGAGGTCTGACATAGCTACAAGGATAGAGGTGGAGTACATGAGGTCTGACATAGCTACAAGGATAGAGGTGGAGTGCATGAGGCCTGACATAGCTACAAGGATAGAGGTGGTGTGTGTGAGGTCTGACATAGCTACAAGGATAGAGGTGGAGTGTGTGAGGTCTGACATAGCTACAAGGATAGAGGTGGAGTGCATGAGGTCTGACATAGCTACAAGGATAGAGGTGGAGTACATGAGGTCTGACATAGCTGCAAGGATAGAGGTGGAGTGCATGAGGTCTGACATAGCTACAAGGATAGAGGTGGAGTACATGAGGCCTGACATAGCTACAAGGATAGAGGTGGAGTGCATGAGGTCTGACATAGCTACAAGGATAGAGGTGGAGTACATGAGGTCTGACATAGCTGCAAGGATAGAGGTGGAGTGCATGAGGTCTGACATAGCTACAAGGATAGAGGTGGAGTGCATGAGGTCTGACATAGCTACAAGGATAGAGGTGGAGTCATTCATGAGGTCTGACATAGCTACAAGGATAGAGGTGGAGTGCATGAGGTCTGACATAGCTACAAGGATAGAGGTGGAGTGTGTGAGGTCTGACATAGCTACAAGGATAGAGGTGGAGTGCATGAGGCCTGACATAGCTACAAGGATAGAGGTGGAGTGTGTGAGGTCTGACATAGCTACAAGGATAGAGGTGGAGTGCATGAGGTCTGACATAGCTACAAGGATAGAGGTGGAGTGCATGAGGTCTGACATAGCTACAAGGATAGAGGTGGAGTACATGAGGTCTGACATAGCTACAAGGATAGAGGTGGAGTGCATGATGTCTGACATAGCTACAAGGATAGAGGTGGAGTGCATGAGGTCTGACATAGCTACAAGGATAGAGGTGGAGTGCATGAGGTCTGACATAGCTACAAGGATAGAGGTGGAGTGCATGAGGTCTGACATAGCTACAAGGATAGAGGTGGAGTACATGAGGTCTGACATAGCTACAAGGATAGAGGTGGAGTGTATGAAGTCTGACATAGCTACAAGGATAGAGGTGGAGTGTGTGAGGTCTGAAATAGCTACAAGGATAGAGGTGGAGTGTGTGAGACCTGACATAGCTACAAGGATAGAGGTGGAGTACATGAGGCCTGACATAGCTACAAGGATAGAGGTGGACTACATGAGGTCTGACATAGCTACAAGGATAGAGGTGGAGTGCATGAGGCCTGACATAGCTACAAGGATAGAGGTGGAGTACATGAGGTCTGACATATAGCTACAAGGATAGAGGTGGAGTACATGAGGTCTGACATAGCTACAAGGATAGAGGTGGAGTGTATGAGGCCTGACATAGCTACAAGGATAGAGGTGGTGTGCATGAGGCCTGACATAGCTACAAGGATAGAGGTGGAGTGCATGAGGTCTGACATAGCTACAAGGATAGAGGTGGAGTGTGTGAGGTCTGACATAGCTACAAGGATAGAGGTGGAGTGCATGAAGTCTGACATAGCTACAAGGATAGAGGTGGAGTGCATGAGGCCTGACATAGCTACAAGGATAGAGGTGGAGTGTGTGAGGCCTGACATAGCTACAAGGATAGAGGTGGAGTGTGTGAGGTCTGACATAGCTACAAGGATAGAGGTGGAGTACATGAGGTCTGACATAGCTACAAGGATAGAGGTGGAGTACATGAGGCCTGACATAGCTACAAGGATAGAGGTGGAGTGCATGAGGTCTGACATAGCTACAAGGATAGAGGTGGAGTGTGTGAGGCCTGACATAGCTACAAGGATAGAGGTGGAGTGCATGAGGTCTGACATAGCTACAAGGATAGAGGTGGAGTGTGTGAGGTCTGACATAGCTACAAGGATAGAGGTGAGTGCATGAGGCCTGACATAGCTACAAGGATAGAGGTGGAGTGTATGAGGTCTGACATAGCTACAAGGATAGAGGTGGAGTGCATGAGGTCTGACATAGCTACAAGGATAGAGGTGGAGTGCATGAGGTCTGACATAGCTACAAGGATAGAGGTGGAGTGCATGAGGCCTGACATAGCTACAAGGATAGAGGTGGAGTGCATGAAGTCTGACATAGCTACAAGGATAGAGGTGGAGTACATGAGGTCTGACATAGCTACAAGGATAGAGGTGGAGTGCATGAGGTCTGACATAGCTACAAGGATAGAGGTGGAGTACATGAGGTCTGACATAGCTACAAGGATAGAGGTGGAGTGTGTGAGGCCTGACATAGCTACAAGGATAGAGGTGGAGTGCATGAGGTCTGACATAGCTACAAGGATAGAGGTGAGTGCATGAGGCCTGACATAGCTACAAGGATAGAGGTGGAGTACATGAGGTCTGACATAGCTACAAGGATAGAGGTGGAGTGTGTGAGGTCTGACATAGCTACAAGGATAGAGGTGGAGTGCATGAGGTCTGACATAGCTACAAGGATAGAGGTGGAGTGCATGAGGCCTGACATAGCTACAAGGATAGAGGTGGAGTGCATGAGGTCTGACATAGCTACAAGGATAGAGGTGGAGTACATGAGGCCTGACATAGCTACAAGGATAGAGGTGGAGTGTATGAGGTCTGACATAGCTACAAGGATAGAGGTGGAGTGTGTGAGGTCTGACATAGCTACAAGGATAGAGGTGGAGTACATGAGGCCTGACATAGCTACAAGGATAGAGGTGGAGTGCATGAGGTCTGACATAGCTACAAGGATAGAGGCGGAGTGCATGAGGTCTGACATAGCTACAAGGATAGAGGTGGAGTGCATGAGGTCTGACATAGCTACGAGGATAGAGGTGGAGTACATGAGGTCTGACATAGCTACAAGGATAGAGGTGGAGTACATGAGGTCTGACATAGCTACAAGGATAGAGGTGGAGTGTGTGAGGTCTGACATAGCTACAAGGATAGAGGTGGTGTGCATGAGGTCTGACATAGCTACAAGGATAGAGGTGGAGTGTGTGAGGTCTGACATAGCTACAAGGATAGAGGTGGTGTGCTTGAGGTCTGACATAGCTACAAGGATAGAGGTGGAGTGTGTAAGGTCTGACATAGCTACAAGGATAGAGGTGGAGTACATGAAGTCTGACATAGCTACAAGGATAGAGGTGGAGTGCATGAAGTCTGACATAGCTACAAGGATAGAGGTGGAGTGTGTGAGGTCTGACATAGCTACAAGGATAGAGGTGGAGTACATGAGGTCTGACATAGCTACAAGGATAGAGGTGGAGTACATGAGGTCTGACATAGCTACAAGGATAGAGGTGGAGTGCATGAGGTCTGACATAGCTACAAGGATAGAGGTGGAGTACATGAGGCCTGACATAGCTACAAGGATAGAGGTGGAGTGCATGAGGCCTGACATAGCTACAAGGATAGAGGTGGAGTACATGAGGCCTGACATAGCTACAAGGATAGAGGTGGAGTACATGAGGTCTGACATAGCTACAAGGATAGAGGTGGAGTGTGTGAGGCCTGACATAGCTACAAGGATAGAGGTGGAGTACATGAGGCCTGACATAGCTACAAGGATAGAGGTGGAGTGTGTGAGGCCTGACATAGCTACAAGGATAGAGGTGGAGTGCATGAGGCCTGACATAGCTACAAGGATAGAGGTGGAGTGTGTGAGGTCTGACATAGCTACAAGGATAGAGGTGGAGTGCATCAGGTCTGACATAGCTACAAGGATAGAGGTGGAGTACATGAGGTCTGACATAGCTACAAGGATAGAGGTGGAGTACATGAGGTCTGACATAGCTACAAGGATAGAGGTGGAGTACATGAGGTCTGACATAGCTACAAGGATAGAGGTGGAGTGCATGAAGTCTGACATAGCTACAAGGATAGAGGTGGAGTGCATGAGGTCTGACATAGCTACAAGGATAGAGGTGGAGTGCATGAGGTCTGACATATAGCTACAAGGATAGAGGTGGAGTGCATGAGGTCTGACATAGCTACAAGGATAGAGGTGGAGTGCATGAGGTCTGACATAGCTACAAGGATAGAGGTGGAGTGCATGAGGTCTGACATAGCTACAAGGATAGAGGTGGAGTACATGAGGTCTGACATAGCTACAAGGATAGAGGTGGAGTGCATGAGGTCTGACATAGCTACAAGGATAGAGGTGGAGTACATGAGGTCTGACATAGCTACAAGGATAGAGGTGGAGTGCATGAGGCCTGACATAGCTACAAGGATAGAAGTGCATTCATGAGGTCTGACATAGCTACAAGGATAGAGGTGGAGTACATGAGGTCTGACATAGCTACAAGGATAGAGGTGGAGTACATGAGGTCTGACATAGCTACAAGGATAGAGGTGGAGTACATGAGGTCTGACATAGCTACAAGGATAGAGGTGGAGTACATGAGGTCTGACATAGCTACAAGGATAGAGGTGGAGTCATTCATGAGGTCTGACATAGCTACAAGGATAGAGGTGGAGTGTATGAGGCCTGACATAGCTACAAGGATAGAAGTGCATTCATGAGGTCTGACATAGCTACAAGGATAGAGGTGGAGTACATGAGGTCTGACATAGCTACAAGGATAGAGGTGGAGTGCATGAACTGACATAGCTACAAGGATAGAGGTGGTGTGTATGAGGCCTGACATAGCTACAAGGATAGAGGTGGAGTGCATGAGGTCTGACATAGCTACAAGGATAGAGGTGGAGTGCATGAGGTCTGACATAACTACAAGGATAGAGGTGGTGTGTATGAGGTCTGACATAGCTACAAGGATAGAGGTGGAGTACATGAGGTCTGACATAGCTACAAGGATAGAGGTGGAGTGCATGAGGTCTGACATAGCTACAAGGATAGAGGTGGAGTCATTCATGAGGTCTGACATAGCTACAAGGATAGAGGTGGAGTGTATGATGTCTGACATAGCTACAAGGATAGAGGTGGAGTGCTTGAGGTCTGACATAGCTACAAGGATAGAGGTGGAGTGTGTGAGGTCTGACATAGCTACAAGGATAGAGGTGGAGTACATGAGGCCTGACATAGCTACAAGGATAGAGGTGGAGTGCATGAGGTCTGACATAGCTACAAGGATAGAGGTGGAGTGCATCAGGTCTGACATAGCTACAAGGATAGAGGTGGAGTGTGTGAGGCCTGACATAGCTACAAGGATAGAGGTGGAGTGTGTGAGGTCTGACATAGCTACAAGGATAGAGGTGGAGTGCATGAGGTCTGACATAGCTACAAGGATAGAGGTGGAGTGCATGAGGTCTGACATAGCTACAAGGATAGAGGTGGAGTGCATGAGGTCTGACATGGCTACAAGGATAGAGGTGGAGTGTGTGAGGTCTGACATAGCTACAAGGATAGAGGTGGAGTACATGAGGTCTGACATAGCTACAAGGATAGAGGTGGAGTGCATGAGGTCTGACATAGCTACAAGGATAGAGGTGGAGTGTGTGAGGTCTGACATAGCTACAAGGATAGAGGTGGAGTGTGTGAGGTCTGACATAGCTACAAGGATAGAGGTGGAGTGCATGAGGTCTGACATACGTAGCTACAAGGATAGAGGTGGAGTGTGTGAGGCCTGACATAGCTACAAGGATAGAGGTGGTGTGCATGAGGTCTGACATAGCTACAAGGATAGAGGTGGTGTGCATGAGGTCTGACATAGCTACAAGGATAGAGGTGGAGTGCATGAGATCTGACATAGCTACAAGGATAGAGGTGGAGTACATGAGGTCTGACATAGCTACAAGGATAGAGGTGGAGTGCATGAGGTCTGACATAGCTACAAGGATAGAGGTAGAGTACATGAGGTCTGACATAGCTACAAGGATAGAGGTGGAGTGCATGAGGTCTGACATAGCTACAAGGATAGAGGTGGAGTGCATGAGGTCTGACATAGCTACAAGGATAGAGGTGGAGTGTGTGAGGTCTGACATAGCTACAAGGATAGAGGTGGAGTGTGTGAGGTCTGACATAGCTACAAGGATAGAGGTGGAGTACATGAGGTCTGACATAGCTACAAGGATAGAGGTGGAGTACATGAGGTCTGACATAGCTACAAGGATAGAGGTGAGGTCTGACATAGCTACAAGGATAGAGGTGGAGTGCATGAGGCCTGACATAGCTACAAGGATAGAGGTGGAGTGCATGAGGTCTGACATAGCTACAAGGATAGAGGTGGAGTGCATGAGGCCTGACATAGCTACAAGGATAGAGGTGGAGTGCATGAGGTCTGACATAGCTACAAGGATAGAGGTGGAGTACATGAGGTCTGACATAGCTACAAGGATAGAGGTGGAGTGCATGAGGTCTGACATAGCTACAAGGATAGAGGTGGAGTGCATGAGGTCTGACATAGCTACAAGGATAGAGGTGGAGTACATGAGGTCTGACATAGCTACAAGGATAGAGGTGGAGTACATGAGGTCTGACATAGCTACAAGGATAGAGGTGGAGTACATGAGGCCTGACATAGCTACAAGGATAGAGGTGGAGTGCATGAGGCCTGACATAGCTACAAGGATAGAAGTGCATTCATGAGGTCTGACATAGCTACAAGGATAGAGGTGGAGTGCATGAGGTCTGACATAGCTACAAGGATAGAGGTGGAGTGTGTGAGGTCTGACATAGCTACAAGGATAGAGGTGGAGTGTGTGAGGTCTGACATAGCTACAAGGATAGAGGTGGAGTACATGAGGTCTGACATAGCTACAAGGATAGAGGTGGAGTGCATGAGGTCTGACATAGCTACAAGGATAGAGGTGGAGTGCATGAGGTCTGACATAGCTACAAGGATAGAGGTGGAGTGCATGAAGTCTGACATAGCTACAAGGATAGAGGTGGAGTGTGTGAGGTCTGACATAGCTACAAGGATAGAGGTGGAGTGCATCGGGTCTGACATAGCTACAAGGATAGAGGTGGAGTGTGTGAGGTCTGATATAGCTACAAGGATAGAGGTGGAGTACATGAAGTCTGACATAGCTACAAGGATAGAGGTGGAGTGTGTGAGGTCTGACATAGCTACAAGGATAGAGGTGGAGTGCATCAGGTCTGACATAGCTACAAGGATAGAGGTGGAGTGCATGAAGTCTGACATAGCTACAAGGATAGAGGTGGAGTGCATGAGGCCTGACATAGCTACAAGGATAGAGGTGGAGTGCATCGGGTCTGACATAGCTACAAGGATAGAGGTGGAGTGCATGAGGCCTGACATAGCTACAAGGATAGAGGTGGAGTGTGTGAGGTCTGACATAGCTACAAGGATAGAGGTGGAGTGCACGAGGTCTGACATAGCCACAAGGATAGAGGTGGAGTACATGATGTCTGACATAGCTACAAGGATAGAGGTGGAGTGCATGAGGTCTTACATAGCTACAAGGATAGAGGTGGAGTGCATGAGGTCTGACATAGCTACAAGGATAGAGGTGGAGTGCATGAGGTCTGACATAGCTACAAGGATAGAGGTGGAGTGCATGAGGTCTGACATAGCTACAAGGATAGAGGTGGAGTGTGTGAGGCCTGACATAGCTACAAGGATAGAGGTGGAGTGTATGAGGTCTGACATAGCTACAAGGATAGAGGTGGAGTGCATGAGGTCTGACATAGCTACAAGGATAGAGGTGGAGTGCATGAGGCCTGACATAGCTACAAGGATAGAGGTGGAGTGTATGAGGTCTGACATAGCTACAAGGATAGAGGTGGAGTACATGAGGTCTGACATAGCTACAAGGATAGAGGTGGAGTACATGAAGTCTGACATAGCTACAAGGATAGAGGTGGAGTGCATGAGGTCTGACATAGCTACAAGGATAGAGGTGTAGTGTGTGAGGTCTGACATAGCTACAAGGATAGAGGTGGAGTGCATGAGGTCTGACATAGCTACAAGGATAGAGGTGGAGTGTGTGAGGTCTGACATAGCTACAAGGATAGAGGTGGAGTGCATGAGGTCTGACATAGCTACAAGGATAGAGGTGGAGTGTATGAGGTCTGACATAGCTACAAGGATAGAGGTGGAGTACATGAGGTCTGACATAGCTACAAGGATAGAGGTGGAGTGTGTGAGGTCTGACATAGCTACAAGGATAGAGGTGGAGTGCATGAGGCCTGACATAGCTACAAGGATAGAGGTGGAGTGCATGAGGTCTGACATAGCTACAAGGATAGAGGTGGAGTGTGTGAGGTCTGACATAGCTACAAGGATAGAGGTGGAGTGCATGAGGTCTGACATAGCTACAAGGATAGAGGTGGAGTGTGTGAGGTCTGACATAGCTACAAGGATAGAGGTGGACTACATGAGGCCTGACAAAGCTACAAGGATAGAGGTGGAGTGTGTGAGGTCTGACATAGCTACAAGGATAGAGGTGGAGTGCATGAGGTCTGACATAGCCACAAGGATAGAGGTGGAGTACATGATGTCTGACATAGCTACAAGGATAGAGGTGGAGTGCATGAGGTCTGACATAGCTACAAGGATAGAGGTGGAGTGTGTGAGGTCTGACATAGCTACAAGGATAGAGGTGGAGTGTGTGAGGTCTGACATAGCTACAAGGATAGAGGTGGAGTGTGTGAGGACTGACATAGCTACAAGGATAGAGGTGGAGTGCATGAGGTCTGACATAGCTACAAGGATAGAGGTGGACTACATGAGGCCTGACATAGCTACAAGGATAGAGGTGGAGTGTGTGAGGCCTGACATAGCTACAAGGATAGAGGTGGAGTGCATGAGGCCTGACATAGCTACAAGGATAGAGGTGGAGTGCATGAGTTCTGACATAGCTACAAGGATAGAGGTGGAGTGTGTGAGGTCTGACATAGCTACAAGGATAGAGGTGGAGTACATGAGGCCTGACATAGCTACAAGGATAGAGGTGGAGTACATGAGGTCTGACATAGCTACAAGGATAGAGGTGGAGTGCATGAGGTCTGACATAGCTACAAGGATAGAGGTGGAGTACATGAGGCCTGACATAGCTACAAGGATAGAGGTGGAGTGCATGAGGCCTGACATAGCTACAAGGATAGAGGTGGAGTACATGAGGCCTGACATAGCTACAAGGATAGAGGTGGAGTACATGAGGTCTGACATAGCTACAAGGATAGAGGTGGAGTGTGTGAGGCCTGACATAGCTACAAGGATAGAGGTGGAGTACATGAGGCCTGACATAGCTACAAGGATAGAGGTGGAGTGTGTGAGGCCTGACATAGCTACAAGGATAGAGGTGGAGTGCATGAGGCCTGACATAGCTACAAGGATAGAGGTGGAGTGTGTGAGGTCTGACATAGCTACAAGGATAGAGGTGGAGTGCATCAGGTCTGACATAGCTACAAGGATAGAGGTGGAGTACATGAGGTCTGACATAGCTACAAGGATAGAGGTGGAGTACATGAGGTCTGACATAGCTACAAGGATAGAGGTGGACTACATGAGGTCTGACATAGCTACAAGGATAGAGGTGGAGTGTGTGAGGCCTGACATAGCTACAAGGATAGAGGTGGAGTGCATGAGGCCTGACATAGCTACAAGGATAGAGGTGGAGTGTGTGAGGTCTGACATAGCTACAAGGATAGAGGTGGAGTGTGTGAGGTCTGACATAGCTACAAGGATAGAGGTGGAGTGCATGAGGTCTGACATAGCTACAAGGATAGAGGTGGAGTGCATGAGGTCTGACATAGCTACAAGGATAGAGGTGGAGTACATGAGGTCTGACATAGCTACAAGGATAGAGGTGGAGTGCATGAGGCCTGACATAGCTACAAGGATAGAGGTGGTGTGTGTGAGGTCTGACATAGCTACAAGGATAGAGGTGGAGTGTGTGAGGTCTGACATAGCTACAAGGATAGAGGTGGAGTGCATGAGGTCTGACATAGCTACAAGGATAGAGGTGGAGTACATGAGGCCTGACATAGCTACAAGGATAGAGGTGGAGTACATGAGGCCTGACATAGCTACAAGGATAGAGGTGGAGTGCATGAGGCCTGACCTAGCTACAAGGATAGAGGTGGAGTGCATGAGGTCTGACATAGCTACAAGGATAGAGGTGGAGTGCATGAGGCCTGACCTAGCTACAAGGATAGAGGTGGAGTACATGAGGTCTGACATAGCTACAAGGATAGAGGTGGAGTACATGAGGTCTGACATAGCTACAAGGATAGAGGTGGAGTGCGTGATGTCTGACATAGCTACAAGGATAGAGGTGGAGTGCATGAGGTCTGACCTAGCTACAAGGATAGAGGTGGAGTGTGTGAGGTCTGACATAGCTACAAGGATAGAGGTGGTGTGTATGAGGCCTGACATAGCTACAAGGATAGCGGTGGAGTGTGTGAGGTCAGACATAGCTACAAGGATAGAGGTGGAGTGCATGAGGTCTGACATAGCTACAAGGATAGAGGTGGAGTGCATGAGGCCTGACATAGCTACAAGGATAGAGGTGGTGTGCATGAGGCCTGACATAGCTACAAGGATAGAGGTGGTGTGTATGAGGCCTGACATAGCTACAAGGATAGAGGTGGAGTGCATGAGGTCTGACATAGCTACAAGGATAGAGGTGGAGTGTGTGAGGTCTGACATAGCTACAAGGATAGAGGTGGAGTGCATGAAGTCTGACATAGCTACAAGGATAGAGGTGGTGTGCATGAGGCCTGACATAGCTACAAGGATAGAGGTGGAGTGTGTGAGGCCTGACATAGCTACAAGGATAGAGGTGGAGTGTGTGAGGTCTGACATAGCTACAAGGATAGAGGTGGAGTGCATGAGGTCTGACATAGCTACAAGGATAGAGGTGGTGTGTGTGAGGTCTGACATAGCTACAAGGATAGAGGTGGAGTGTGTGAGGTCTGACATAGCTACAAGGATAGAGGTGGAGTGTGTGAGGTCTGACATAGCTACAAGGATAGAGGTGGAGTACATGAGGCCTGACATAGCTACAAGGATAGATGTGGAGTGCATCAGGTCTGACATAGCTACAAGGATAGAGGTGGAGTGTGTGAGGTCTGACATAGCTACAAGGATAGAGGTGGAGTGTGTGAGGTCTGACATAGCTACAAGGATAGAGGTGGAGTACATGAGGTCTGACATAGCTACAAGGATAGAGGTGGAGTGCATGAGGTCTGACATAGCCACAAGGATAGAGGTGGAGTGCATGAGGCCTGACATAGCTACAAGGATAGAGGTGGAGTACATGATGTCTGACATAGCTACAAGGATAGAGGTGGAGTGCATGAGGTCTGACATAGCTACAAGGATAGAGGTGGAGTGCATGAGGTCTGACATAGCTACAAGGATAGAGGTGGAGTACATGAGGTCTGACATAGCTACAAGGATAGAGGTGGAGTGCATGAGGTCTGACATAGCTACAAGGATAGAGGTGGAGTACATGAGGTCTGACATAGCTACAAGGATAGAGGTGAGGTCTGACATAGCTACAAGGATAGAGGTGGAGTGCATGAGGCCTGACATAGCTACAAGGATAGAGGTGGAGTGCATGAGGTCTGACATAGCTACAAGGATAGAGGTGGAGTGCATGAGGTCTGACATAGCTACAAGGATAGAGGTGGAGTGTGTGAGGTCTGACATAGCTACAAGGATAGAGGTGGAGTGCATGAGGTCTGACATAGCTACAAGGATAGAGGTGGAGTACATGAGGCCTGACATAGCTACAAGGATAGAGGTGGAGTACATGAGGCCTGACATAGCTACAAGGATAGAGGTGGAGTTCATGAGGTCTGACATAGCTACAAGGATAGAGGTGGAGTGCATGAGGCCTGACATAGCTACAAGGATAGAGGTGGAGTACATGAGGTCTGACATAGCTACAAGGATAGAGGTGGAGTACATGAGGCCTGACATAGCTACAAGGATAGAGGTGGAGTGCATGAGGCCTGACATAGCTACAAGGATAGAGGTGGAGTACATGAGGCCTGACATAGCTACAAGGATAGAGGTGGAGTACATGAGCTGACATAGCTGCAAGGATAGAGGTGGTGTGCATGAGGTCTGACATAGCTACAAGGATAGAGGTGGTGTGCATGAGGTCTGACATAGCTACAAGGATAGAGGTGGAGTGCATGAGGTCTGACATAGCTACAAGGATAGAGGTGGAGTGTGTGAGGTCTGACATAGCTACAAGGATAGAGGTGGAGTGCATGAGGCCTGACATAGCTACAAGGATAGAGGTGGAGTGCACGAGGTCTGACATAGCCACAAGGATAGAGGTGGAGTACATGAGGTCTGACATAGCTACAAGGATAGAGGTGGAGTGTATGAGGTCTGACATAGCTACAAGGATAGAGGTGGAGTACATGATGTCTGACATAGATACAAGGATAGAGGTGGAGTGCATGAGGTCTGACATAGCTACAAGGATAGAGGTGGAGTGCATGAGGTCTGACATAGCTACAAGGATAGAGGTGGAGTGCATGAGGTCTGACATAGCTACAAGGATAGAGGTGGAGTGCATGAGGTCTGACATAGCTACAAGGATAGAGGTGGAGTGTGTGAGGTCTGACATAGCTACAAGGATAGAGGTGGTGTGCATGAGGCCTGACATAGCTACAAGGATAGGTGGAGTGCATGAGGTCTGACATAGCTACAAGGATAGAGGTGGAGTACATGAGGTCTGACATAGCTACAAGGATAGAGGTGGAGTGCATGAGGTCTGACATGGCTACAAGGATAGAGGTGGAGTGCATGAGGTCTGACATAGCTACAAGGATAGAGGTGGAGTGCATGAGGTCTGACATAGCTACAAGGATAGAGGTGGAGTGTGTGAGGTCTGACATAGCTACAAGGATAGAGGTGGAGTGCATGAGGCCTGACATAGCTACAAGGATAGAGGTGGAGTGCATGAGGCCTGACATAGCTACAAGGATAGAGGTGGAGTGCATGAGGTCTGACATAGCTACAAGGATAGAGGTGGAGTGCATGAGGTCTGACATAGCTACAAGGATAGAGGTGGAGTGCATGAGGTCTGACATAGCTACAAGGATAGAGGTGGAGTGTGTGAGGTCTGACATAGCTACAAGGATAGAGTTGGAGTACATGAGGCCTGACATAGCTACAAGGATAGAGGTGAGTGTGTGAGGTCTGACATAGCTACAAGGATAGAGGTGGAGTACATGAGGTCTGACATAGCTACAAGGATAGAGGTGGAGTGTGTGAGGCCTGACATAGCTACAAGGATAGAGGTGGAGTACATGAGGTCTGACATAGCTACAAGGATAGAGGTGGTGTGCATGAGGTCTGACATAGCTACAAGGATAGAGGTGGAGTGCATGAGGTCTGACATAGCTACAAGGATAGAGGTGGAGTGCATGAGGTCTGACATAGCTACAAGGATAGAGGTGGAGTGTGTGAGGTCTGACATAGCTACAAGGATAGAGGTGGAGTGCATGAGGTCTGACATAGCTACAAGGATAGAGGTGGAGTGTGTGAGGCCTGACATAGCTACAAGGATAGAGGTGGAGTACATGAGGCCTGACATAGCTACAAGGATAGAGGTGGAGTACATGAGGTCTGACATAGCTACAAGGATAGAGGTGGAGTGTGAGGTCTGACATAGCTACAAGGATAGAGGTGGAGTGCATCAGGTCTGACATAGCTACAAGGATAGAGGTGAGTGCATGAGGCCTGACATAGCTACAAGGATAGAGGTGGAGTACATGAGGTCTGACATAGCTACAAGGATAGAGGTGGAGTGCATGAGGTCTGACATAGCTACAAGGATAGAGGTGGAGTGCATGAGGTCTGACTTAGCTACAAGGATAGAGGTGTAGTGCATGAGGCCTGACATAGCTACAAGGATAGAGGTGGAGTACATGAGGTCTGACATAGCTACAAGGATAGAGGTGGAGTGCGTGAGGTCTGACATAGCTACAAGGATAGAGGTGGAGTGCATGAGGTCTGACATAGCTACAAGGATAGAGGTGGAGTACATGAGGTCTGACATAGCTACAAGGATAGAGGTGGAGTACATGAGGTCTGACATAGCTACAAGGATAGAGGTGGAGTACATGAGGCCTGACATAGCTACAAGGATAGAGGTGGAGTGCATGAGGCCTGACATAGCTACAAGGATAGAGGTGGAGTGCATGAGGTCTGACATAGCTACAAGGATAGAGGTGGAGTGCATGAGGTCTGACATAGCTGCAAGGATAGAGGTGGAGTGCATGAGGTCTGACATAGCTACAAGGATAGAGGTGGAGTGCATGAAGTCTGACATAGCTACAAGGATAGAGGTGGAGTGCATGAGGTCTGACATAGCTACAAGGATAGAGGTGGAGTACATGAGGTCTGACATAGCTACAAGGATAGAGGTGGAGTGTGTGAGGTCTGACATAGCTACAAGGATAGAGGTGGAGTCCATGAGGCCTGACATAGCTACAAGGATAGAGGTGGAGGGCATGAGGTCTGACATAGCTACAAGGATAGAGGTGGAGTGCATGAGGCCTGACATAGCTACAAGGATAGAAGTGCATTCATGAGGTCTGACATAGCTACAAGGATAGAGGTGGAGTACATGAGGTCTGACATAGCTACAAGGATAGAGGTGGAGTGCATGAGCTGACATAGCTACAAGGATAGAGGTGGTGTGTATGAGGTCTGACATAGCTACAAGGATAGAGGTGGAGTGCATGAGGTCTGACATAGCTACAAGGATAGAGGTGGAGTCATTCATGAGGTCTGACATAGCTACAAGGATAGAGGTGGAGTGTATGATGTCTGACATAGCTACAAGGATAGAGGTGGAGTGCTTGAGGTCTGACATAGCTACAAGGATAGAGGTGGAGTGTGTGAGGTCTGACATAGCTACAAGGATAGAGGTGGAGTACATGAGGCCTGACATAGCTACAAGGATAGAGGTGGAGTGCATGAGGTCTGACATAGCTACAAGGATAGAGGTGGAGTGCATGAGCTGACATAGCTACAAGGATAGAGGTGGTGTGTATGAGGCCTGACATAGCTACAAGGATAGAGGTGGAGTACATGAGGTCTGACATAACTACAAGGATAGAGGTGGAGTACATGAGGTCTGACATAGCTACAAGGATAGAGGTGGAGTGCATGAGGTCTGACATAGCTACAAGGATAGAGGTGGAGTACATGAGCTGACATAGCTACAAGGATAGAGGTGGAGTGCATGAGGTCTGACATAGCTACAAGGATAGAGGTGGAGTACATGAGCTGACATAGCTACAAGGATAGAGGTGGAGTGTGTGAGGTCTGACATAGCTACAAGGATAGAGGTGGAGTGCATGAGGTCTGACATAGCTACAAGGATAGAGGTGGAGTACATGAGGCCTGACATAGCTACAAGGATAGAGGTGGAGTGCATGAGGTCTGACATAGCTACAAGGATAGAGGTGGAGTACATGAGGTCTGACATAGCTACAAGGATAGAGGTGGAGTGCATGAGGCCTGACATAGCTACAAGGATAGAGGTGGTGTGTGTGAGGTCTGACATAGCTACAAGGATAGAGGTGGAGTGTGTGAGGTCTGACATAGCTACAAGGATAGAGGTGGAGTGCATGAGGTCTGACATAGCTACAAGGATAGAGGTGGAGTACATGAGGTCTGACATAGCTGCAAGGATAGAGGTGGAGTGCATGAGGTCTGACATAGCTACAAGGATAGAGGTGGAGTACATGAGGCCTGACATAGCTACAAGGATAGAGGTGGAGTGCATGAGGTCTGACATAGCTACAAGGATAGAGGTGGAGTCATTCATGAGGTCTGACATAGCTACAAGGATAGAGGTGGAGTGCATGAGGTCTGACATAGCTACAAGGATAGAGGTGGAGTGTGTGAGGTCTGACATAGCTACAAGGATAGAGGTGGAGTGCATGAGGCCTGACATAGCTACAAGGATAGAGGTGGAGTGTGTGAGGTCTGACATAGCTACAAGGATAGAGGTGGAGTGCATGAGGTCTGACATAGCTACAAGGATAGAGGTGGAGTGCATGAGGTCTGACATAGCTACAAGGATAGAGGTGGAGTACATGAGGTCTGACATAGCTACAAGGATAGAGGTGGAGTGCATGATGTCTGACATAGCTACAAGGATAGAGGTGGAGTGCATGAGGTCTGACATAGCTACAAGGATAGAGGTGGAGTGCATGAGGTCTGACATAGCTACAAGGATAGAGGTGGAGTGCATGAGGTCTGACATAGCTACAAGGATAGAGGTGGAGTACATGAGGTCTGACATAGCTACAAGGATAGAGGTGGAGTGTATGAAGTCTGACATAGCTACAAGGATAGAGGTGGAGTGTGTGAGGTCTGAAATAGCTACAAGGATAGAGGTGGAGTGTGTGAGACCTGACATAGCTACAAGGATAGAGGTGGAGTACATGAGGCCTGACATAGCTACAAGGATAGAGGTGGACTACATGAGGTCTGACATAGCTACAAGGATAGAGGTGGAGTGCATGAGGCCTGACATAGCTACAAGGATAGAGGTGGAGTACATGAGGTCTGACATATAGCTACAAGGATAGAGGTGGAGTACATGAGGTCTGACATAGCTACAAGGATAGAGGTGGAGTGTATGAGGCCTGACATAGCTACAAGGATAGAGGTGGTGTGCATGAGGCCTGACATAGCTACAAGGATAGAGGTGGAGTGCATGAGGTCTGACATAGCTACAAGGATAGAGGTGGAGTGTGTGAGGTCTGACATAGCTACAAGGATAGAGGTGGAGTGCATGAGGTCTGACATAGCTACAAGGATAGAGGTGGAGTGTGTGAGGCCTGACATAGCTACAAGGATAGAGGTGGAGTGTGTGAGGTCTGACATAGCTACAAGGATAGAGGTGGAGTACATGAGGTCTGACATAGCTACAAGGATAGAGGTGGAGTACATGAGGCCTGACATAGCTACAAGGATAGAGGTGGAGTGCATGAGGTCTGACATAGCTACAAGGATAGAGGTGGAGTGTGTGAGGCCTGACATAGCTACAAGGATAGAGGTGAGTGCATGAGGCCTGACATAGCTACAAGGATAGAGGTGGAGTACATGAGGTCTGACATAGCTACAAGGATAGAGGTGGAGTGTGTGAGGTCTGACATAGCTACAAGGATAGAGGTGAGTGCATGAGGCCTGACATAGCTACAAGGATAGAGGTGGAGTGTATGAGGTCTGACATAGCTACAAGGATAGAGGTGGAGTGCATGAGGTCTGACATAGCTACAAGGATAGAGGTGGAGTGCATGAGGTCTGACATAGCTACAAGGATAGAGGTGGAGTGCATGAGGCCTGACATAGCTACAAGGATAGAGGTGGAGTGCATGAAGTCTGACATAGCTACAAGGATAGAGGTGGAGTACATGAGGTCTGACATAGCTACAAGGATAGAGGTGGAGTGCATGAGGTCTGACATAGCTACAAGGATAGAGGTGGAGTACATGAGGTCTGACATAGCTACAAGGATAGAGGTGGAGTGTGTGAGGCCTGACATAGCTACAAGGATAGAGGTGGAGTGCATGAGGCCTGACATAGCTACAAGGATAGGGGTGGAGTGTGTGAGGTCTGACATAGCTATAAGGATAGAGGTGGAGTGCATTCATGAGGTCTGACATAGCTACAAGGATAGAGGTGGAGTGCATGAGGTCTGACATAGCTACAAGGATAGAGGTGGAGTGCATGAGGTCTGACATAGCTACAAGGATAGAGGTGGAGTACATGAGGTCTGACATAGCTACAAGGATAGAGGTGAGTGCATGAGGTCTGACATAGCTACAAGGATAGAGGTGAGTGCATGAGGTCTGACATAGCTACAAGGATAGAGGTGGAGTACATGAGGTCTGACATAGCTACAAGGATAGAGGTGGAGTGTGTGAGGTCTGACATAGCTACAAGGATAGAGGTGGAGTGCATGAGGTCTGACATAGCTACAAGGATAGAGGTGGAGTACATGAGGCCTGACATAGCTACAAGGATAGAGGTGGAGTACATGAGGTCTGACATAGCTACAAGGATAGAGGTGGAGTGTGTGAGGCCTGACATAGCTACAAGGATAGAGGTGGAGTGCATGAGGTCTGACATAGCTACAAGGATAGAGGTGGAGTGTGTGAGGTCTGACATAGCTACAAGGATAGAGGTGGAGTGCATGAGGTCTGACATAGCTACAAGGATAGAGATGGAGTACATGAGGCCTGACATGGCTACAAGGATAGAGGTGGAGTGCATGAGGCCTGACATAGCTACAAGGATAGAGGTGGACTGCATGAGGTCTGACATAGCTACAAGGATAGAGGTGGAGTGCATGAGGTCTGACATAGCTACAAGGATAGAGGTGGAGTGTGTGAGGTCTGACATAGCTACAAGGATAGAGGTGGAGTGCATGAGGCCTGACATAGCTACAAGGATAGAGGTGGAGTGTGTGAGGTCTGACATAGCTACAAGGATAGAGGTGGAGTGTGTGAGGTCTGACATAGCTACAAGGATAGAGGTGAGTGCATCAAGTCTGACATAGCTACAAGGATAGAGGTGGAGTACATGAGGCCTGACATAGCTGTACAAGGATAGAGGTGAGTGCATCAGGTCTGACATAGCTACAAGGATAGAGGTGGAGTACATGAGGCCTGACATAGCTACAAGGATAGAGGTGGAGTGCATGAGGTCTGACATAGCTACAAGGATAGAGGTGGAGTGTGTGAGGCCTGACATAGCTACAAGGATAGAGGTGGAGTGCATGAGGCCTGACATAGCTACAAGGATAGAGCATGAGGTCTGACATGGCTACAAGGATAGAGGTGGAGTACATGAGGTCTGACATAGCTACAAGGATAGAGGTGGAGTGTGTGAGGTCTGACATAGCTACAAGGATAGAGGTGGACTACATGAGGTCTGACATAGCTACAAGGATAGAGGTGGAGTGTATGAGGTCTGACATAGCTACAAGGATAGAGGTGGAGTGCATGAGGTCTGACATAGCTACAAGGATAGAGGTGGAGTACATGAGGTCTGACATAGCTACAAGGATAGAGGTGGAGTGTGTGAGGTCTGACATAGCTACAAGGATAGAGGTGGAGTACATGAGGTCTGACATAGCTACAAGGATAGAGGTGGAGTGTGTGAGGCCTGACATAGCTACAAGGATAGAGGTGGAGTGCATGAGGCCTGACATAGCTACAAGGATAGAGCATGAGGTCTGACATGGCTACAAGGATAGAGGTGGAGTACATGAGGTCTGACATAGCTACAAGGATAGAGGTGGAGTGTGTGAGGTCTGACATAGCTACAAGGATAGAGGTGGACTACATGAGGTCTGACATAGCTACAAGGATAGAGGTGGAGTGTATGAGGTCTGACATAGCTACAAGGATAGAGGTGGAGTGCATGAGGTCTGACATAGCTACAAGGATAGAGGTGGAGTACATGAGGTCTGACATAGCTACAAGGATAGAGGTGGAGTGTGTGAGGTCTGACATAGCTACAAGGATAGAGGTGGAGTACATGAGGTCTGACATAGCTACAAGGATAGAGGTGGAGTGCATGAGGTCTGACATAGCTACAAGGATAGAGGTGGAGTACATGAGGCCTGACATAGCTACAAGGATAGAGGTGGACTACATGAGGTCTGACATAGCTACAAGGATAGAGGTGGAGTGCATGAGGTCTGACATAGCTACAAGGATAGAGGTGGAGTGTGTGAGGTCTGACATAGCTACAAGGATAGAGGTGGAGTGTGTGAGGCCTGACATAGCTACAAGGATAGAGGTGGAGTGCATGAGGCCTGACATAGCTACAAGGATAGAGGTGGAGTGTGTGAGGTCTGACATAGCTACAAGGATAGAGGTGGTGTGCATGAGGTCTGACATAGCTACAAGGATAGAGGTGGAGTGCATGAGGTCTGACATAGCTACAAGGATAGAGGTGGAGTGTGTGAGGTCTGACATAGCTACAAGGATAGAGGTGGAGTGCATGAAGTCTGACATAGCTACAAGGATAGAGGTGGAGTGCATGAGGTCTGACATAGCTACAAGGATAGAGGTGGAGTGTATGAGGTCTGACATAGCTACAAGGATAGAGGTGGTGTGCATGAGGCCTGACATAGCTACAAGGATAGAGGTGGAGTGCATGAGGTCTCACATAGCTACAAGGATAGAGGTGGAGTGTGTGAGGCCTGACATAGCTACAAGGATAGAGATGGAGTACATGAGGCCTGACATAGCTACAAGGATAGAGGTGGAGGGCATGAGGCCTGACATAGCTACAAGGATAGAGGTGGAGTGCATGAGGCCTGACATAGCTACAAGGATAGAGGTGGAGTGCTTGAGGTCTGACATAGCTACAAGGATAGAGGTGGAGTACATGAGGTCTGACATACTGTAGCTACAAGGATAGAGGTGGAGTGCATGAGGTCTGACATAGCTACAAGGATAGAGGTGGAGTACATGAGGTCTGACATAGCTACAAGGATAGAGGTGGAGTACATGAGGTCTGACATAGCTACAAGGATAGAGGTGGAGTACATGAGGTCTGACATAGCTACAAGGATAGAGGTGGAGTGTGTGAGGTCTGACATAGCTACAAGGATAGAGGTGGAGTGTGTGAGGTCTGACATAGCTACAAGGATAGAGGTGGTGTGCCTGAGGTCTGACATAGCTACAAGGATAGAGGTGGAGTGTGTGAGGTCTGACATAGCTACAAGGATAGAGGTGGAGTACATGAGGTCTGACATAGCTACAAGGATAGAGGTGGAGTACATGAGGTCTGACATAGCTACAAGGATAGAGGTGGAGTGCATGAGGTCTGACATAGCTACAAGGATAGAGGTGGAGTACATGAGGTCTGACATAGCTACAAGGATAGAGGTGGAGTACATGAGGTCTACAAGGATAGAGGTGGAGTGTGTGAGGCCTGACATAGCTACAAGGATAGAGGTGGAGTACATGAGGCCTGACATAGCTACAAGGATAGAGGTGGAGTGTGTGAGGCCTGACATAGCTACAAGGATAGAGGTGGAGTGCATGAGGCCTGACATAGCTACAAGGATAGAGGTGGAGTGTGTGAGGTCTGACATAGCTACAAGGATAGAGGTGGAGTGCATCAGGTCTGACATAGCTACAAGGATAGAGGTGGAGTGCATCAGGTCTGACATAGCTACAAGGATAGAGGTGGAGTGCATGAGGTCTGACATAGCTACAAGGATAGAGGTGGAGTACATGAGGCCTGACATAGCTACAAGGATAGAGGTGGAGTACATGAGGTCTGACATAGCTACAAGGATAGAGGTGGACTACATGAGGTCTGACATAGCTACAAGGATAGAGGTGGAGTGCATTCATGAGGTCTGACATAGCTACAAGGATAGAGGTGGAGTGCATGTGGTCTGACATAGCTACAAGGATAGAGGTGGAGTACATGAGGTCTGACATAGCTACAAGGATAGAGGTGGAGTGCATGAGGCCTGACATAGCTACAAGGATAGAGGTGGTGTGTGTGAGGTCTGACATAGCTACAAGGATAGAGGTGGAGTGTGTGAGGTCTGACATAGCTACAAGGATAGAGGTGGAGTGCATGAGGTCTGACATAGCTACAAGGATAGAGGTGGAGTGCATGAGGCCTGACATAGCTACAAGGATAGAGGTGGTGTGTGTGAGGTCTGACATAGCTACAAGGATAGAGGTGGAGTGTGTGAGGTCTGACATAGCTACAAGGATAGAGGTGGAGTGCATGAGGTCTGACATAGCTACAAGGATAGAGGTGGAGTGTATGAGGTCTGACATAGCTACAAGGATAGAGGTGGAGTACATGAGGTCTGACATAGCTACAAGGATAGAGGTGGACTGCATGAGGTCTGACATAGCTACAAGGATAGAGGTGGAGTGCATGAGGCCTGACATAGCTACAAGGATAGAGGTGGAGTGCATGAGGTCTGACATAGCTACAAGGATAGAGGTGGAGTGCATGAGGTCTGACATACCTACAAGGATAGAGGTGGAGTGTGTGAGGTCTGACATAGCTACAAGGATAGAGGTGGAGTACATGAGGTCTGACATAGCTACAAGGATAGAGGTGGAGTGTGTGAGGTCTGACATAGCTACAAGGATAGAGGTGGACTACATGAGGTCTGACATAGCTACAAGGATAGAGGTGGAGTGTGTGAGGCCTGACATAGCTACAAGGATAGAGGTGGTGTGTATGAAGTCTGACATAGCTACAAGGATAGAGGTGGAGTGTGTGAGGTCTGACATAGCTACAAGGATAGAGGTGGAGTGTGTGAGGTCTGACATAGCTACAAGGATAGAGGTGGAGTGTGTGAGGTCTGACATAGCTACAAGGATAGAGGTGGAGTGTGTGAGGCCTGACATAGCTACAAGGATAGAGGTGGAGTACATGAGGTCTGACATAGCTACAAGGATAGAGGTGGAGTGCATGAGGCCTGACATAGCTACAAGGATAGAGGTGGAGTGCATGAGGTCTGACATAGCTACAAGGATAGAGGTGGAGTGCATGAGGCCTGACATAGCTACAAGGATAGAGGTGGAGTACATGAGGTCTGACATAGCTACAAGGATAGAGGTGGAGTGCATGCGGCCTGACATAGCTACAAGGATAGAGGTGGAGTACATGAGGTCTGACATAGCTACAAGGATAGAGGTGGAGTGCATGAGGCCTGACATAGCTACAAGGATAGAGGTGGAGTGCATGAGGTCTGACATAGCTACAAGGATAGAGGTGGAGTACATGAGGCCTGACATAGCTACAAGGATAGAGGTGGAGTGTGTGAGGTCTGACATAGCTACAAGGATAGAGGTGGAGTACATGAGGTCTGACATAGCTACAAGGATAGAGGTGGAGTGTGTGAGGTCTGACATAGCTACAAGGATAGAGGTGGAGTGCATGAGGCCTGACATAGCTACAAGGATAGAGGTGGAGTGCATGAGGTCTGACATAACTACAAGGATAGAGGTGGTGTGTATGAGGTCTGACATAGCTACAAGGATAGAGGTGGAGTCATTCATGAGGTCTGACATAGCTACAAGGATAGAGGTGGAGTGTATGATGTCTGACATAGCTACAAGGATAGAAGTGGAGTGCTTGAGGTCTGACATAGCTACAAGGATAGAGGTGGAGTGTGTGAGGTCTGACATAGCTACAAGGATAGAGGTGGAGTACATGAGGCCTGACATAGCTACAAGGATAGAGGTGGAGTGCATGAGGTCTGACATAGCTACAAGGATAGAGGTGGAGTGCATCAGGTCTGACATAGCTACAAGGATAGAGGTGGAGTGTGTGAGGCCTGACATAGCTACAAGGATAGAGGTGGAGTACATGAGGTCTGACATAGCTACAAGGATAGAGGTGGAGTGCATGAGGTCTGACATAGCTACAAGGATAGAGGTGGAGTGCATGAGGTCTGACATAGCTACAAGGATAGAGGTGGAGTGCATGAGGCCTGACATAGCTACAAGGATAGAGGTGGAGTGCATGAGGCCTGACATAGCTACAAGGATAGAGGTGGAGTGCATGAGGTCTGACATAGCTACAAGGATAGAGGTGGAGTACATGAGTTCTGACATAGCTACAAGGATAGAGGTGGAGTGCATGAGGTCTGACATAGCTACAAGGATAGAGGTGGAGTGCTTGAGGTCTGACATAGCTACAAGGATAGAGGTGGAGTGCATGATGTCTGACATAGCTACAAGGATAGAGGTGGAGTGTGTGAGGTCTGACATAGCTACAAGGATAGAGGTGGAGTGTGTGAGGTCTGACATAGCTACAAGGATAGAGGTGGTGTGCATGAGGTCTGACATAGCTACAAGGATAGAGGTGGAGTGCATGAGGTCTGACATAGCTACAAGGATAGAGGTGGAGTGCATGAGGTCTGACATAGCTACAAGGATAGAGGTGGAGTGCATGAGGTCTGACATAGCTACAAGGATAGAGGTGGAGTACATGAGGTCTGACATAGCTACAAGGATAGAGGTGGTGTGCATGAGGTCTGACATAGCTACAAGGATAGAGGTGGAGTGTGTGAGGTCTGACATAGCTACAAGGATAGAGGTGGTGTGCATGAGGTCTGACATAGCTACAAGGATAGAGGTGGAGTGCATGAGGTCTGACATAGCTACAAGGATAGAGGTGGTGTGCATGAGGTCTGACATAGCTACAAGGATAGAGGTGGAGTGCATGAGGTCTGACATAGCTACAAGGATAGAGGTGGAGTACATGAGGTCTGACATAGCTACAAGGATAGAGGTGGAGTGTGTGAGGTCTGACATAGCTACAAGGATAGAGGTGGAGTGTGTGAGGTCTGACATAGCTACAAGGATAGAGGTGGTGTGCATGAGGTCTGACATAGCTACAAGGATAGAGGTGGAGTGCATGAGGTCTGACATAGCTACAAGGATAGAGGTGGTGTGCATGAGGTCTGACATAGCTACAAGGATAGAGGTGGAGTGCATGAGGTCTGACATAGCTACAAGGATAGAGGTGGAGTACATGAGGTCTGACATAGCTACAAGGATAGAGGTGGAGTGTGTGAGGTCTGACATAGCTACAAGGATAGAGGTGGAGTGCATGAGGTCTGACATAGCTACAAGGATAGAGGTGGAGTGCATGAGGTCTGACATAGCTACAAGGATAGAGGTGGAGTGCATGAGGTCTGACATAGCTACAAGGATAGAGGTGGAGTGTGTGAGGCCTGACATAGCTACAAGGATAGAGGTGGAGTGCATGAGGCCTGACATAGCTACAAGGATAGAGGTGGTGTGTGTGAGGTCTGACATAGCTACAAGGATAGAGGTGGAGTGTGTGAGGTCTGACATAGCTACAAGGATAGAGGTGGTGTGTGTGAGGTCTGACATAGCTACAAGGATAGAGGTGGAGTACATGAGGTCTGACATAGCTACAAGGATAGAGGTGGAGTACATGAGGCCTGACATAGCTACAAGGATAGAGGTGGAGTGCATGAGGTCTGACATAGCTACAAGGATAGAGGTGGAGTGCATGAGGTCTGACATAGCTACAAGGATAGAGGTGGAGTGCTTGAGGTCTGACATAGCTACAAGGATAGAGGTGGAGTGCATGAGGTCTGACATAGCTACAAGGATAGAGGTGGTGTGCATGAGGCCTGACATAGCTACAAGGATAGAGGTGGAGTGCATGAGGTCTGACATAGCTACAAGGATAGAGGTGGAGTGCATGAGGTCTGACATAGCTACAAGGATAGAGGTGGAGTGTGTGAGGTCTGACATAGCTACAAGGATAGAGGTGGAGTACATGAGGTCTGACATAGCTACAAGGATAGAGGTGGAGTGTGTGAGGTCTGACATAGCTACAAGGATAGAGGTGGAGTACATGAGGTCTGACATAGCTACAAGGATAGAGGTGGAGTACATGAGGTCTGACATAGCTACAAGGATAGAGGTGGAGTACATGAGGTCTGACATAGCTACAAGGATAGAGGTGGAGTGCATGAGGTCTGACATAGCTACAAGGATAGAGGTGGAGTGCATGAGGTCTGGCATAGCTACAAGGATAGAGGTGGAGTGCATGAGGCCTGACATAGCTACAAGGATAGAGGTGGAGTACATGAGGTCTGACATAACTACAAGGATAGAGGTGGAGTGCATGAGGCCTGACATAGCTACAAGGATAGAGGTGGAGTACATGAGCTGACATAGCTACAAGGATAGAGGTGGAGTGCATGAGGCCTGACATAGCTACAAGGATAGAGGTGGAGTGCATGAGGTCTGACATAGCTACAAGGATAGAGGTGGTGTGTATGAGGTCTGACATAGCTACAAGGATAGAGGTGGAGTGCATGAGGTCTGACATAGCTACAAGGATAGAGGTGGAGTGTATGATGTCTGACATAGCTACAAGGATAGAGGTGGAGTGCTTGAGGTCTGACATAGCTACAAGGATAGAGGTGGTGTGTATGAGGTCTGACATAGCTACAAGGATAGAGGTGGAGTGTGTGAGGTCTGACATAGCTACAAGGATAGAGGTGGAGTGCATGAGGTCTGACATAGCTACAAGGATAGAGGTGGAGTGTATGATGTCTGACATAGCTACAAGGATAGAGGTGGAGTGCTTGAGGTCTGACATAGCTACAAGGATAGAGGTGGTGTGTATGAGGTCTGACATAGCTACAAGGATAGAGGTGGAGTGCATCAGGTCTGACATAGCTACAAGGATAGAGGTGGAGTACATGAGGTCTGACATAGCTACAAGGATAGAGGTGGAGTGCATCAGGTCTGACATAGCTACAAGGATAGAGGTGGAGTGTATGATGTCTGACATAGCTACAAGGATAGAGGTGGAGTACATGAGGTCTGACATAGCTACAAGGATAGAGGTGGAGTACATGAGGTCTGACATAGCTACAAGGATAGAGGTGGAGTGCATGAGGTCTGACATAGCTACAAGGATAGAGGTGGAGTACATGAGGTCTGACATAGCTACAAGGATAGAGGTGGAGTGCATGAGGTCTGACATAGCTACAAGGATAGAGGTGGAGTACATGAGGTCTGACATAGCTACAAGGATAGAGGTGGAGTGTATGATGTCTGACATAGCTACAAGGATAGAGGTGGAGTGCATGAGGTCTGACATAGCTACAAGGATAGAGGTGGAGTGCATGAGGTCTGACATAGCTACAAGGATAGAGGTGGAGTGTGTGAGGTCTGACATAGCTACAAGGATAGAGGTGGAGTACATGAGGTCTGACATAGCTACAAGGATAGAGGTGGAGTGCATGAGGTCTGACATAGCTACAAGGATAGAGGTGGAGTGCATGAGGTCTGACATAGCTACAAGGATAGAGGTGGAGTGCATGAGGTCTGACATAGCTACAAGGATAGAGGTGGAGTACATGAGGTCTGACATAGCTACAAGGATAGAGGTGGAGTACATGAGGAGACTGACATAGCTACAAGGATAGAGGTGGAGTGTGTGAGGTCTGACATAGCTACAAGGATAGAGGTGGAGTGCATGAGGTCTGACATAGCTACAAGGATAGAGGTGGAGTGTGTGAGGTCTGACATAGCTACAAGGATAGAGGTGGAGTGCATGAGGTCTGACATAGCTACAAGGATAGAGGTGGAGTGTGTGAGGTCTGACATAGCTACAAGGATAGAGGTGGAGTGCATGAGGTCTGACATAGCTACAAGGATAGAGGTGGAGTACATGAGGTCTGACATAGCTACAAGGATAGAGGTGAGGTCTGACATAGCTACAAGGATAGAGGTGGAGTGCATGAGGTCTGACATAGCTACAAGGATAGAGGTGGAGTGCATGAGGCCTGACATAGCTACAAGGATAGAGGTGGAGTACATGAGGTCTGACATAGCTACAAGGATAGAGGTGGAGTGCATGAGGTCTGACATAGCTACAAGGATAGAGGTGGAGTGCATGAGGCCTGACATAGCTACAAGGATAGAAGTGGAGTGTATGAGGTCTGACATAGCTACAAGGATAGAGGTGAGGTCTGACATAGCTACAAGGATAGAGGTGGAGTGCGTGAGGTCTGACATAGCTACAAGGATAGAGGTGGAGTGCATGAGGCCTGACATAGCTACAAGGATAGAGGTGGAGTGTGAGGTCTGACATAGCTACAAGGATAGAGGTGGAGTACATGAGGCCTGACATAGCTACAAGGATAGAGGTGGAGTGAATGAGGTCTGACATAGCTACAAGGATAGAGGTGGAGTGTGTGAGGTCTGACATAGCTACAAGGATAGAGGTGGAGTGCATGAGCTGACATAGCTACAAGGATAGAGGTGGAGTGCTTGAGGTCTGACATAGCTACAAGGATAGAGGTGGAGTGCATGAGGCCTGACATAGCTACAAGGATAGAGGTGGAGTACATGAGGCCTGACATAGCTACAAGGATAGAGGTGGAGTACATGAGGCCTGACATAGCTACAAGGATAGAGGTGGAGTACATGAGGTCTGACATAGCTACAAGGATAGAGGTGGAGTGCATGAGGTCTGACATAGCTACAAGGATAGAGGTGGAGTGCATGAGGTCTGACATAGCTACAAGGATAGAGGTGGAGTGCATGAGGTCTGACATAGCTACAAGGATAGAGGTGGAGTGTGTGAGGTCTGACATAGCTACAAGGATAGAGGTGGAGTGCATGAGGTCTGACATAGCTACAAGGATAGAGGTGAGGTCTGACATAGCTACAAGGATAGAGGTGGAGTACATGAGGTCTGACATAGCTACAAGGATAGAGGTGGAGTGTGTGAGGTCTGACATAGCTACAAGGATAGAGGTGGAGTGCATGAGGTCTGATATAGCTACAAGGATAGAGGTGGAGTGTGTGAGGTCTGACATAGCTACAAGGATAGAGGTGGAGTGCATGAGGTCTGACATAGCTACAAGGATAGAGGTGGAGTGCATGAGGCCTGACATAGCTACAAGGATAGAGGTGGAGTACATGAGGTCTGACATAGCTACAAGGATAGAGGTGAGTGCATGAGGTCTGACATAGCTACAAGGATAGAGGTGGAGTACATGAGGTCTGACATAGCTACAAGGATAGAGGTGGAGTGTATGAGGTCTGACATAGCTACAAGGATAGAGGTGGAGTACATGAGGTCTGACATAGCTACAAGGATAGAGGTGGAGTACATGAGGTCTGACATAGCTACAAGGATAGAGGTGGAGTGCATGAGGTCTGACATAGCTACAAGGATAGAGGTGGAGTACATGAGGTCTGACATAGCTACAAGGATAGAGGTGGTGTGCATGAGGTCTGACATAGCTACAAGGATAGAGGTGGAGTACATGAGGTCTGACATAGCTACAAGGATAGAGGTGGAGTACATGAGGTCTGACATAGCTACAAGGATAGAGGTGGAGTGCATGAGGTCTGACATAGCTACAAGGATAGAGGTGGAGTACATGAGGTCTGACATAGCTACAAGGATAGAGGTGGAGTGTGTGAGGTCTGACATAGCTACAAGGATAGAGGTGGAGTGCATGAGGTCTGACATAGCTACAAGGATAGAGGTGGAGTGCATGAGGCCTGACATAGCTACAAGGATAGAGGTGGACTACATGAGGTCTGACATAGCTACAAGGATAGAGGTGGAGTGCATGAGGTCTGACATAGCTACAAGGATAGAGGTGGAGTGCATGAGGTCTGACATAGCTACAAGGATAGAGGTGGTGTGCATGAGGTCTGACATAGCTACAAGGATAGAGGTGGAGTGCATGAGGTCTGACATAGCTACAAGGATAGAGGTGGAGTACATGAGGTCTGACATAGCTACAAGGATAGAGGTGGAGTGCATGAGGCCTGACATAGCTACAAGGATAGAGGTGGAGTGCATGAGGCCTGACATAGCTACAAGGATAGAGGTGGAGTGCATGAGGTCTGACATAGCTACAAGGATAGAGGTGGAGTACATGAGGCCTGACATAGCTACAAGGATAGAGGTGGAGTGCATGAGGTCTGACATAGCTACAAGGATAGAGGTGGAGTACATGAGGTCTGACATAGCTACAAGGATAGAGGTGGAGTACATGAGGCCTGACATAGCTACAAGGATAGAGGTGGAGTACATGAAGTCTGACATAGCTACAAGGATAGAGGTGGAGTGCATGAGGTCTGACATAGCTACAAGGATAGAGGTGGAGTGCATGAGGCCTGACATAGCTACAAGGATAGAGGTGGAGTGCATGAGGTCTGACATAGCTACAAGGATAGAGGTGGAGTGTGTGAGGTCTGACATAGCTACAAGGATAGAGGTGGAGTGCATGAGGCCTGACATAGCTACAAGGATAGAGGTGGAGTGCATGAGGTCTGACATAGCTACAAGGATAGAGGTGGAGTGTGTGAGGTCTGACATAGCTACAAGGATAGAGGTGGAGTGCATGAGGTCTGACATAGCTACAAGGATAGAGGTGGAGTGTGTGAGGTCTGACATAGCTACAAGGATAGAGGTTGAGTGCATGAGGTCTGACATAGCTGCAAGGATAGAGGTGGAGTGCATGAGGTCTGACATAGCTACAAGGATAGAGGTGGATTGCATGAGGTCTGACATAGTTACAAGGATAGAGGTGGAGTGTGTGAGGTCTGACATAGCTACAAGGATAGAGGTGGAGTGTATGAGGTCTGACATAGCTACAAGGATAGAGGTGGAGTGCATGAGGTCTGACATACGTAGCTACAAGGATAGAGGTGGAGTGTGTGAGGCCTGACATAGCTACAAGGATAGAGGTGGAGTGCATGAGGTCTGACATAGCTACAAGGATAGAGGTGGTGTGCATGAGGTCTGACATAGCTACAAGGATAGAGGTGGAGTGCATGAGGTCTGACATAGCTACAAGGATAGAGGTGGAGTGTGTGAGGTCTGACATAGCTACAAGGATAGAGGTGGAGTACATGAGGCCTGACATAGCTACAAGGATAGAGGTGGAGTGCATGAGGTCTGACATAGCTGCAAGGATAGAGGTGGAGTGCATGAGGTCTGACATAGCTACAAGGATAGAGGTGGAGTGCATGAGGTCTGACATAGCTACAAGGATAGAGGTGGAGTGTATGATGTCTGACATAGCTACAAGGATAGAGGTGGAGTACATGAGGTCTGACATAGCTACAAGGATAGAGGTGGAGTGCATGAGGTCTGACATAGCTACAAGGCTCAAGTTCCAATTTATAGGAAAATAACTGTATAACATGTTACTGTGTATGGTGTGTGACTATTCCTCAAGGTATTATATTGTACTATGAAGCTGATTCACAGTGTCTGTGGGTTACTAAATGCAAATAGCATGTTTTTGCATGTATCACTTATGCCTGGTGTGATCCTTTACCTTTCCAGGCCTACAGGGTCACACTAAATGATGCGGTGTTATATCCTGATGAGAATTGGTGTTGAGTGTTGTTGTCATTAAGATTATTGATATTGGTGCTGTTGTTCCTCCATGAACTTGCAGCAGTAGATGTCTACTTTGAGTTATCGGAAGAGAAGGTGTGTCAATTTTTTGCTGAGCTCCTGCTGAGACCTGCTGGCAAGGTGTGCATTGTGTAGCAGCGATAATGGATGCCTTGGTGTCGACAACTTAAAGTGTGTGCGATGTTCTGTCATTTCTCTTCCAATCATCCTTTTTGTTACCATCGCCGAAGTCAGCTGAAATACTTCAGCCTTCATCTGGGGCAATTTAAAAGAACACAGTACATCCACACTCGCTGGCAACGCGTGTCACATGGAACACACGTGATCCATGATCTGTCTGAATGCTTGACTGTATAAGCATAACAACACGCCAGCCGTATGATGATGGGCATGGCTTCACGTGCATCGTGTTGAGAGTCAAGACTTAGCAATCGGGTAGCTTAAGGCCTTACATGCCGATTGAAGCGCTTGGCTCTTGGTTAGAATGGATGTGCGGCGTATCCTTCACGAGCAGTTCCCTCCATCTGTTGGCTTTATCAATTCCGATGTCTCTTCGACATGATTGCGTGGTGTTGGTTCCACAGACACTCTGCGATAGCAGCCTTCAAGTTCTCCCTTGCCTCCATGTATGTTTAGGCTCCTTGATCCAGGTCTCCAACCTCCTCCCTGTCTCACTAATGCCTGCATGCATGTTTATGCTCCTTGATCCAGGTCTCCAACCTCTTCCCTGTCTCACTAATGCCTGCATGCATGTTTAGGCTCCTTGATCCAGGTCTCCAACCTCCTCCCTGTCTCACTAATGCCTGCATGCATGTTTAGGCTCCTTGATCCAGGTCTCCAACCTCTTCCCTGTCTCACTAATGCCTGCATACATGTTTAGGCTCCTTGATCCAGGTCTCCAACCTCTTCCCTGTCTCACTAATGCCTGCATGCATGTTTAGGCTCCTTGATCCAGGTCTCCAACCTCTTCCCTGTCTCACTAATGTCTCACTAATGCCTGCATGCATGTTTAGGCTCCTTGATCCAGGTCTCCAACCTCTTCCCTGTCTCACTAATCCCTGTCTCACTAATGCCTGCATGCATGTTTAGGCTCCTTGATCCAGGTCTCCAACCTCTTCCCTGGCTCACTAATGCCTGCATGCATGTTTAGGCTCCTTGATCCAGGTCTCCAACCTCTTCCCTGTCTCACTAACGTACACTTTCCCACGGCTGCAGGAATTCTATACACAACTGATGATTTCATGGTAGCACGCAAATTGAAACCACGCCCATTACAATATGTGTGATACTGCTGTGCTTATTCACTCTAGCATTCATGCGGATCATGAATCACATGCATCCCATGTGATGTGTGTTGCCAGCGAGTGTGGATGTGCATTCCTCTAGTTTTATTTTACTCACTGATGGAGTTGGTGATGAAAACTAAGACCTGATGGAAAGAGACTGCACAGCATTTGATGGACGGCAGATCATCACACTGGCTTGCACAGTGTCACACAATGCCCTACTGGCAACAAACTAGGGCCTCCTGCTTTCAGTGTCTCATCCCTTCCTCTCTCTCTTCACCTTCCCATATTTCTCTCTTTCACCCTCCCTTTACCGTCTCCTCCATCTCTGTCGTTTCTCTCTCTCTCCTTCCGTTCTTTCATTTATTTTCCCTCTTTCCCTCCTCTCCACCCCTCTCTCCCTTGTCCCCCCCCCCCCCCCCCTCCATCTCTCCTCTCCCTCTCCTCTTTCATTTAGTTTATCTTCCAAGACTTCATCGAGTCGTGGAAGCAGTCAGTGCCTGAGGGGATGACCACGTCTCTGAATCAACTCAAGGTATATATCCAGTGCACTGAAGGCCTGAAGTGCCTTGGAAAACCTGCTGCTTAGTTGCCAAGGGCGACATAAGCACCTCCAGTGTAATCTAGTTTCTAAACTCCCACAGCAAGTATTGTATTCCACACCTCACTTGCCTGAGGTCTGTGTAGATCTTGCTATTGTCCTGCTTATGTGTAAAGGTATTTATTAGTGACCTTACGGTAGTCTTTATCTTAGAGTCAGCCTGACTGCGTAGAGGGTAAGTTAGAGTCATGCCTAACTTGATAGTAGCACTGTGTGGAGGGTAAGTTAAGAGTCATGCCTGACTTGATAGTAGCACTATGTGGTGGGTAAGTTAGAGTCATGCCTGACTTGATAGTGTGGAGGGTAGGATACCTTCTATGTTGTGTTTAACCCTTCCACTGGCAGATTTACAGATATTCTACAAAATGTATGATTTTCACATTAGTTCTTTACTGCAAGAAAGGTGAAGAACATTACCTAGCAACCATATACCAGCACTTGATAGCTAATGAGTTGATAAACAATTGTAACCAACTTTCATTCATTAGCAACAAACCACATCTCCGTTAATCTCGCTATAAGAAACGGGAAGTAAAGAAGAAAAGTAAAACGATTTTCCCACCAGCTGCTGTTCTTCAAACAGTTGACCATTTCCCACTGAATCTCAGGTTATGCATAGCTGATGAGGCGACGAACAATGTGATGAATTTTGGTTGCCTTAGAAACAAACCACAGACTATGAATACCAATTATAATCTAACACCTGCTTTTGTAATTATATGTTGGCCATTGAAGTACTGAGCCTGGCAGGAGACCACTGCCCTCACAATAGTCTGGCTATAGGAGACCTCCACCCTCTGGCTGTAGGAGACCTCCACCCTCTGGCTGTAGGAGACCTCCACCCTGGCTGTAGGAGACCTCCACCCTCTGGCTGTAGGAGACCTCCACCCTCTGGCTGTAGTAGACCTCCACCCTCTGGCTGTAGGAGACCTCCACCCTCTGGCTGTAGGAGACCTCCACCCTCTGGCTGTAGGAGACCTCCACCCTCTGGCTGTAGGAGACCTCCACCCTCTGGCTGTAGGAGACCTCCACCCTCTGGCTGTAGTAGACCTCCACCCTCTGGCTGTAGGAGACCTCCACCCTCTGGCTGTAGGAGACCTCCACCCTCTGGCTGTAGGAGACCTCCACCCTCAGGCTGTAGGAGACCTCCACCCTCTGGCTGTAGGAGACCTCCACCCTCTGGCTGTAGGAGACCTCCACCCTCTGTCTGTAGGAGACCTCCACCCTCTGTCTGTAGGAGACCTCCACCCTCTGGCTGTAGGAGACCTCCACCCTCTGGCTGTAGGAGACCTCCACCCTCTGGCTGTAGGAGACCTCCACCCTCTGGCTGTAGGAGACCTCCACCCTCTGGCTGTAGGAGACCTCCACCCTCTGGCTGTAGGAGACCTCCACCCTCTGGCTGTAGGAGACCTCCACCCTCTGGCTGCAGGAGACCTCCACCCTCTGGCTGCAGGAGACCTCCACCCTCTGGCTGTAGGAGACCTCCACCCTCTGGCTGTAGGAGACCTCCACCCTCTGGCTGTAGGAGACCTCCACCCTCTGGCTGTAGGAGACCTCCACCCTCTGGCTGTAGGAGACCTCCACCCTCTGGCTGTAGGAGACCTCCACCCTCAGGCTGTAGGAGACCTCCACCCTCTGGCTGTAGGAGACCTCCACCCTCTGGCTGTAGGAGACCTCCACCCTCTGGCTGTAGGAGACCTCCACCCTCTGGCTGTAGGAGACCTCCACCCTCTGGCTGTAGGAGACCTCCACCCTCTGGCTGTAGGAGACCTCCACCCTCTGGCTGTAGGAGAACTCCACCCTCTGGCTGTAGGAGACCTCCACCCTCTGGCTGTAGGAGACCTCCACCCTCTGGCTGTAGGAGACCTCCACGGTCACAATAGTCTGAACCATGTGCTGCTCTGAACCACAACTGGGCCTTTCATGAAGGATGGCAAGTGCACCCATCCATGGACACACTTGCCAGATACTGTCAATCAGTGACAGGGAGGGATGAGGTGAATGCCTGCCTCAAGAGCTCATTCTGTGGTCCAAGGTCCAGCAGGCTAGCTTACCAAGAACATGTGCGTTCACCTCCATAGTCAAAGAGCCAGTCAAACATGTCCGCCTCACGGTGACAAGGAAGCTAACCGGTCTAACATGGGAGAAATACCTTTTTTAAGAAAAGGAAAAAAATTGGTCTGTTCCTCCCTCCCTTACTTCATCATGATCTGGATGCCTCGAGGCTCTGCAGTGCGACAATGTTGGCTGTGAAGCAGACGTTCCCTCTTGATCGAGGCCACCACTGATGGGATCAGTAGGGGGAGAAGACGTCCTCCTTCCATGGACCTCCTGCTTCCCAGCGCCTACTACCCCTGTGAGTTTAAGCGACTAGTTTTCCCATCTGCCTCCTCTTTGCTGATACTTACTTTGCCCCGAGGATAACTCGCCCAGATAAACCTATACCTACTGGTGCCTGGTAGCGAGACTGTTAATTCTGTGTTTTCTGAAGTTGCTAGAGAAATTCAGTAGTAACCAACTTACTGTCTATAATTGAGGAACATTAGTGCCATCATCCATACAGATTGTGCAAACTGTTATACTGTATGAAGATTTACTGAGTGGGTATAAATACTGTGATGTAGACTTATGTAATACCAGTGCACAAAATAATAGGAAAAAGATGGTAGGGTATTTGTCATACCAATTGCAATTTTGATAGGCCACTATTCTAAATTGCTTGGACCAACATTCATTGGCTTTTTTGGTGTAGTAATCGAGTGCTAACTACCTAGTAGAGGCCAAAATAAACTTGATGTTTCCGTTGCATTGGATTCCTGTGTAGAATCCACGGAGTGCATGGACCCTCTGTGAAATTCATTTTTAACGGCGTTTGGATAAAATAATAAAAAGTAAGTTATTTTCCTTAGGGCTTCTTTGCTGTGTCCTGTCCAGAGCCACAGCATTCGAGCAGCAGGTCAGCTTTGTGGATTCCAAGAGCTAATCAAGTATCTGGTTGAGTGCTGTGCTGATGCAGAGAGCTACACTGCATTTGAGAGTCGGGCAACTGTAGCGATGTCTGGATACTGTGTTAGAGCGATGGTTAGCTATGGTGATGTCGAGAGCAACTGCGGACGAGCGGCCTGTGAGCCGAGGCGATAACGAAGCCACTCCAGTTGAGTTGTTTCCGTTTGTAGCGGTCCAGGAGCTGGTTCAATCAAGGGCTTAGTCAGCGGAGCATTTGTTCATCTGTGGCGATGTCGAGAGCTAGTCCGATCCATCCTTTTGTAACTGTTTCAATGTCTACAGCTGCTCCAATCGATCTTCAGATGCTGTGATGTTGCGCGCTACTCCACCAATTCTCGGAGGACTGCAGTCAAGCATCACCTTGTGTGGGGAATGGGAGGAGGGAGGGAGGGGGTTAATAAATTAAAAAAATATATAAAAATATTTCCCTCTTTTTTCCACATTTTTTATTGTCGTTACTTTTGTTTCATTGTTTCAATCCCCGGAGGAGGACAGTTTAATTTAATTTACTACATATTCATGATTAATTTTATTTTTTTATTTTTAAGGGATGGTGGCATTGAGTGATGGTTCTAAATAACGGAAACATAAAGTTTATTTTGGCCAGTACCCATAGCTGGTTGTTTTGTAGCTAACAAGTGCAAGCTGCTCTAGTTTATCTTCGCAAGTGGTTAGCACTGAGGTAGCTCAGAGTAGAGATATTTCAGCCCCAAAGCCTACGAGGTGGAAGTATCGTATGCTATGTATCAGTGGATTCGGACATATTCCCAGCGTATGATACTTTCCTCCTCTTTAGGCTTTGGTGCTGAGATATCACCACTCTGAGCCATGGCAGAGCTAACAACTTGTGAAGAAAAACGGGGGGAAAACTTGGGCCTATTAGCTAAGCAACAAACAGCTAGGTAGCTAGCATTAGATTACTAGCGTAGATTACTACACCAAAAAGTGACAATTAGTAGTCTGACACACTGCACGCATCTTGATACAGATTAGCTCCACCCACAAGCATTGGTCGGTCGGTCTGGCCGACCAAAAGCTGTCTTGCTCGGTAATTTCGGTCCATTGCCGGAAATTGTCCGGTGGCTGGCTTCTACCTTGTGCAGTCTAATACCATGATATATATATATATACATACAGTGTGCACATGTAGTCCCATCATGTGGAGTGCTGCGTGCTGTGGGTATTTTTATATCATCGATAACACCCGAATACATGAGGTATAATATCTTAACACTAAACAGAATTTCTGGCCTGATATTTTCTATCCAGCGAACATCTGGCAAGGTAGAGCCAGCTCTCTGTGCTAGTAGGTGGCGGCAGTATGTACAAATATCTCAAATTCTTGCAGGGGCTTGCACTTACGGACATGGTTGCTATTCCTCCTGTGATCTGGCACTTCCCGCACTCGGATCTCCCCTACGATCCTGCGGCAAAGTTCCTACGTCTCTTTGAAGTAAGGGGGAAATGGACACTGGATGAAATAGAGCCTTATATTAGGTGAGTGTGATAGCTCTCTCATTGGAAAGGGATTGTGTCCCCCACTCCTTCCTTAAGCACTGAAGAGTTAGCACTCTGAATGCCAGGACTGCAGGAGGTCACTTTATGCAGGTGGTCTCTTTATACAGGTGATCACTAATTGTGTGTTTTATGGAACTCTCTACTCTCAGTGTGTCGTGGTTCAATTATTATAATAGAATTATTATTATCATCATTATTATTATTATTATTATTATTATCAATTATTATTATTGTTACTATTATTATTATTATCATTATTACTATTATTATTATTATCATCATCATTATTATCATTATCATTATTTTTCATTATTATTATTATTATTATCATCATCATTATTATCATTATCATTATTTTTCATTATTATTATTATTATTATCATCATCATCATTATTATCATTATCATTATTATTATTATCATCATCATCATTATTATCATTATTATTATTATTATTATTATTATTATTATTATTATTATTATTATTATTATTATTATTATTATTATTACTATTATTATTACTATTATTATTATCATCATCATTATTATTATTATCATTATTATTATTATTATTTTATTGTTGTTATTGTTATAACCTCTAGCGTCCAGCAGTGCCAGGTGCTGCTGCTGTAGTGGGATCAAGAGTTGTTGCTCACCTAATTCTAGGTCTAGCTCTATCCCTAGCTAGTATTGGGGGGCTTCGATGGATGATTTTGAGATTGTCAGATGCCTGCGAGAGGATAGCCGGTATATTCTACCATTTCGGTGTTGTATATATATATATATATATATATAATTAATTTTCCAATATATATATTTTAAAAAATAATGTCGTTTGTTAAATCTTTTTAAAATCTATGCTAGCAAAATTAGATTTATCAGATCCTGGAAGTACAAAAACATAATCTGACCAATTAAATTGCAGCTCCATACTTGGCTACTATGGAAACAATGACATCATCACTGCACGCGCCTCTTGCACAAGCAGTGGTAATAGTGCACAGTCATGTTATTTGGCGTACAGCTGGACTTGAAGAAATAGCGGTTGCATTTGAAATGGCAGAGACAAACTGGGCTAAATACACGGAAGATGAAAGGACGAGTTTGGGCAGCCAGGAAGACAAAGTAGTAGCTGCATATATACTGAGAGGAGCGAAGGTGTGGGGCCATCTTCTTCACCTGACAGTTCACAGTTCAATCCCCCAGCTGTTTTAGAGCTTTGCGCCAAGTCTCATGCCGAGCTGACAGATGAAAACTAACTGTGGGAAGTGACGCCGACTATGAGAGCAATGCTGGCGATTTTGACGACGACAGAGTACAAGAGGTATCTTTGACAATTCCATAGTTTTAGGAAGAGGCAGAAGATGCAGAATTGTTGATGCTGCCAGGGAAGCTGCCTCTAGACTCGGATGTGGTGACAAGACAGAGGGAATGTGAGGGAAGCAGACAAGTGAAAGCTAGATGAGTTCAAACGAGGAAAGCATCGGAGGGTGGCTGTCTACCATGATGAGGAATAATTGTTTGTGAAAGAATATATGGAGGCAACTCTCAATGAACTCTCAGTTGACATAATAACATTACAATAACCTTCTCAATAATCAATTTGAAATTGTATCCTCTCGACGTTTTGATGAGATGCTCCAGGAATAATGCTAGAGCATCTAGTCAAAACGTCGGAAGAAGACAATTTCAAGTTGATTATTGAGAAGGTTACTGTAATATGAAAGTATATAAGAATGAATGAGCAACATTGACATTATATAATTGGTGGACGTCTAACTGATGAATCGCAAAGTTGTAGAGTGTGTCAGGGAGAATGCATTTGTTATAAGATGTCCCAACATGACTGCACAGGCGACTACCCAAGACGTGTCCCTTTCCACACAGCAGTTCGTTGGTTGTGCCACTTGGGATTCAAGCCAGTCAGCCACAGAAGAGGTGTGTATATTGATGGCCACGAGAGGAAGGATGTTGTCAAGCAACATGAGATATGTTAATTTTTTATTTGGCTATTTAAAGTTACATTTCTTTACTTTGACAGGAGTATTTGAGAACCATGACAGCACTCAAACAGTCACACAAGTCACCACCAGTATATAGAGAGGGCAGGAAAGCTGGAAGGGAGTATGAGAGAGCATATAGAGAAGGCAGGACAGCTGGAAGGGAGTATGAGAGAGCATATAGAGAAGACAGGACAGTTAGAAGGGAGTAAGAGAGAGCATATAGAGAAGACAGGACAGTTAGAAGGGAGTAAGAGAGAGCATATAGAGAAGACAGGACAGTTAGAAGGGAGTAAGAGAGAGCATATAGAGAGGGCAGGACAGCTGGAAGGGAGTATGAGAGAGCATATAGAGAAGACAGGACAGTTAGAAGGGAGTAAGAGAGAGCATATAGAGAGGACAGGACAGCTGGAAGGGAGTATGAGAGAGCATATAGAGAGGGCAGGACAGCTGGAAGGGAGTAAGAGAGCATATAGAGAGGGCAGGACAGCTGGAAGGGAGTAAGAGAGAGCATATAGAGAGGGCAGGACAGCTGGAAGGGAGGTAGAAACTGCAGTTAAACATTACAAGCCTCATCAGCATGTTTTTACCGCGGACATTGGTGTCAGTGACTTTGAACTACCATTACTTTTTATCTGGTAGAGAGCTTTCCTTTGTGCCTCTCCTAATTGCAATATTGCTGAGCCCCGAATTTTGCATGATGTCATTTTCACACTTCCATTCATGATTCCTTGCAAAGCACACCAACAAAAATTCTACTTTAGCCACAATATCAATTGGTCCTGACCAGGGGTGTTTGAGGGGGTCTTTGCGAACTTTAATTGCAGTTAATGGTTTGCAAAGAATGTTGTGTCAGTATGTGCACTTAGCTTTCATCTTTTCACTCCCCAACTATAACCTTTGCACTAAGGGTTTCAACAATATAAAATGTATCAGGTTTGGACATGTATGCCAGCAAGCGCTGTATAAGTGGCTGTGATACATTAATAATTAGGCTCTTCTGGTGGAGTCTGAGTGTATACATCCCTCATGTAGCAGAATCAAGTAATTGCTTGATCTGCCACATGGAGAAACAAAATGATATATTCTGCTATATATGTCTAATGGCTACTGTACCATGCTATCTATGTGTATTGTTGCCTATGGCTACTATACCTATGTCTTAGTACTGCCTGTGACTACTGCTACCCATGACTACTGTAACTGCTACCAACGGCTCAGTGCTGCCTATGACTACTGCTACCCATGGCTCAGTGTTGCTTATGACTACTGCTACCCATGGCTCAGTGCTGCCTATGACTACTGCTAGCTACCCATGGCTCAGTGCTGCCTATGACTACTGCTAGCTACCCATGGCTCAGTGCTGCCTATGACTACTGCTACCCATGGCTCAGTGCTGCCTATGACTACTGCTAGCTACCCATGGCTCAGTGCTGCCTATGACTACTGCTACCCATGGCTCAGTGCTGCCTATGACTACTGCTAACTACTGCTTATACTTCCTGTGACTACTGTAACTGCTATCTATAGTTTATACTGCCTGTGACTACTGCTACCTATGGCTTCTGTAACTGCTACCTACTGTATGGTTTAGTGCTGCCTAACTACTGCTACCTGTGGCTACTGTAACTTCTACCCATGGCTTAGTGCTACCTATGACTACTGTAACTGCTATCTATGGCTCAGTGCTGCATTACTATTGCTACAAATGGCTACTTTTACTGTTGCCCATGTCAACTGCAAGTTCAACCTGTGAATACTGCACACACAGTAATTTAGACTGGCACTTTAAAATGACAGACACAATAATGTTCACTTTCCACCCTCATTTTCTGCTCTCTTTGCCTCCTCCTACCTGACCTCTCACTTACTTTCTTCCCTCACTTTCTCTTTCCCTTCACTCTCTCCCCTCTCCCTCCCCCCTCTCTCTCTCCCCTCTCTCTATCACTCTCTCTCCTTACCTTCTCTCTTCACTCTAACATTCTCTTCCCTCACTCACCCACTTTCTCTCCTCACTTTATCACTCATTCTTACACTCTATCCCATAACTCTACACTCTCACTCTCTCCCCTACTCCAACTCTTGTCACTGCAGTGACCTAGAAGGTCCCACACAATCTCTGAAGTCTCTTCTGATGAAGTTTACTCGAGTCTCTACTAACACTGGAGGACAGAAGGTCTACAGTTCCAGAAGAATACTTTGAGAAGGAAGAGGTTGATAAAGAAGAAGAGAGAAGTAGTAGGGTCTGTGCTTCTCAATATAATACACAGCCTTTGCAGGGATCAATATTAGTCTGGCAACCATCTGTCTTGCATTGACACCATGCCATTTTATGTTTGGGTATATATAACCCATTTGGTGCAATTATGATATATATTGCTTCTCAATACAATTCAAAGTCTTTGCAGGTAGTCTGGCAACCATCTGTCTTGCATTGACACCATGCCATTTTATGTTTGTGTATCGATATATATATATATATATACACACTTGGTGCAATAAGATATCACAGACAAAATAGTGTGCTCTCCCCCCCCTCCTTTTATGAGATAGTGTGCTTTTCCTTCTTTTCTCTCGGGCTAGGCATCTTCCTGGAACAATGCATAGAACATTAATAACAGTAAAATATCTCAACAAGAAAAAGTCTGCCATCCCAACTCTCCATTATAAGGATGAAATTGGTGAGTCTGACTTAGACAAGGCCAATATACTAAATGAATTTTTCTCACAGTGCCTCAACCAAGCCATCCCCTTTATCTCGGTCTGAAAATTGTATCCTTGGCACAGATGAAGTATTATAATGTCACTGGACACCACAAAAGCAAATGGTCTGGATGGAATATCAGCAAAAATGCTAAAGGGAACAGCATATAGCATTAATTACACAAAACTTTCCACCCATTACTCAGGGGTGCTTCCCTCAATGTTGGAAAACATCCTCTGTTGTTCAGATCCCCAAATTAAACAAGGGAAGTCACTGCTCCAATTATCGACCATATCACTTTTGTCAGTAGTTGGCAAGATGCTCAAGCACCATATATATCAGTATCATTGACCAGTTCAAAGTGTTGCACCCACTATATATCTGACAAGCAATGGGGTTTCCAACATGCTTTACTGTCAGTTACACATGATTGGTTCAAGGTTTGGAATATGGTCAGGAGGTATATATGCACCATATTTTTTTTGATTTAACAAATATGTTTGATTCAATTCCTCATCAGCCACTCCTTGATAAACTGACAAACTGTGGTTTGGACAGTCTCACAATAGCCAGGAGTTACTTATGTAACGGAAAGAAACGTACGGGTGGTAATCTTCATGGGATTCAGTATTGGGTCTATTGCTCTATATGGATGATGTAACAGACATTATTCTCTTTACAAACCAATTAAAACAATTAATGACTTCTCGAGTCTACAAATGGACATCAACTACTGGGCCTGTTGTAATAATCTTTCCTTTAACCCAACTAAGTGTGAGACCATGATGATATCAAGGGGAAAAACCATTACGGCCTTTCTAAATGGTACAAGTCTGGACTTAGTAAATTCTTACAAATGCCTTGGTGTGCTGCTCTCTTCGGGACTATATACCTTGTACATAATTATATAGACAGTATTTGTGCTAAAACTAGGAAACTAATTGGCCTATTATGTAGGAGTTTATATAATCGTATAGATGCCGCCAGCATGCTATATAGAGATGTACAATGTCCCAGTACGTCTGCATCTGGAATATGCTGCTCCTGTTTGGGACCAATACCTCATCGGAGATGTTGCAAAACTTGAGAAAGTCCAAAAGTTTGCTCTCAAGATGTGTACGAAACAGTGGGCCTGGGACCAATTAATCAAAATTGGAAGCCCATCTGAATATTTATGAAGGCATGCATATATTCAAAATTATTCCAGCTGCTATTTCTTCAAGATGTATTCATTATCAAACTGAATAGGCAGAATAACCCAGGACCGATACCACTGTTGGATCAACCATATGCTAAGACACAGACATTCAAGTTTTCTTTTGTACCTGGCTCTGTCACCTTGTGAAACAACTTACCTCAAGAAGCTCTAGAGACCCATCACTCATCACTTTCAAACATTACATTGCACCTTTGTTCTTGTCATCATATATAACTCATAACCAGGCTGCTATTTGTGTATCCTTTTAATGTATTATCATGAATTATAAAAAATTAATTTGTACACCTACCACTTAGAGCTTTTGGGGTGGGGTGGGTGGACGAGTTCAACACTATTCAAGTGCGACTGGTCTATGAATCTACTCAAAATCCAGCCCCTCTTTCCAAGGAAGCTACATCTAGGATCACCTACAACAATGTTTTTGTGGTTGTGGGGCAAGATGCGTATCACTTGTGATTCAAGATTCAGTCTTGCTCAATGGGATTGCCTTCTGTGTGGAGCTGCTTCATTGTTGTGAGTTACATATGTCAATGTGATATTCATATGTACTGTCCCAGAGTAGGACTTGTATTACTTATTGTTCAGCTAACTAGAGAATAACACTACATTTTGCAACCCAGAATGGTAGCATGAATATCTGCTTATTCTCATTAGGACACCATATAAATTCTATGGCCTAGAAGAAAGGAATAGTACGTACTAACGTGACTTTTCCACTAGTAATTCGGTCGGGGTGCCGTCTACCGTCACTCTAGGAGCTTCCTTAAACTTGGGTAAAGCTTCATTCCATCTCTGCACGTTTCTATAGGCGTCACAAAAGTAGATGAAATTGCCTTTGAGATCGAGAAGCTTGAACTCCAAACTGTCTCTAAAGCGTGGCAGACTAGCTAAATCTGGTAGCCAAGAAACTTCTGCTTTAGGTTCGAAAAGTTTCGACTCCCAAGCAGGCGTTTCCCCCCTTCTCTCGCATAACTCTGAAAATAACTCCGCCCCATATGCGTTATAATAATACTTTATCATGTAGCTATCTACTCCACTCATAGAGAATAGTACAAATAGAACTACTGTGATATTTTACCATATCGCGTACTTGTTATTACCTACTATTACCTACTTGTTATTACCTACCCGATATGCGCATGCTCAGTAAAGGTTTGCGCATCCTCAGTCCCATGATAAATACATTATTAAATTGATACGGTGAAATATCACTCGTCTGATTGGCCGGTATTTTCACTCGTGCCTGCGGCACTCGTGGAAATACTAGCCACAGACTCGTGATATTTCCCCGTATCAATGTAATAACGTATATTTATCATGTAGCTATCTACTCCACTCATAGAGAATAGTACAAATAGAACTACTGTGATATTTTACCATATCGCGTACTTGTTATTACCTACTTGTTATTACCTACTTGTTATTACCTACCCGATATGCGCATGCTCAGTAAAGGTTTGCGCATCCTCAGTCCCATGATAAATACATTATTAAATTGATACGGTGAAATATCACTCGTCTGATTGGCCGGTATTTTCACTCGTGCCTGCGGCACTCGTGGAAATACTAGCCACAGACTCGTGATATTTTCCCGTATCAATGTAATAACGTATTATGTATGTGGTGGTCTTAATGATTTAATGTTGCTATTGCTGAGCCTGTTAAGACCGTCACATATATAATACAGCAAAGTGTGAAACTATTTAGTAACTAACCTAATAACAATCTATATTTTAAAAAGAAGTCAACAGTACTTAATTAATAAAATTATCCACAATATTATTTTAATTAACGGGCTCAATTAATGGCGGTTAATATGGCAGTATTGACTATTGCACTTCTAGAGAAGAGGGCGCTGCTTTATAGGAATCGCTTACCACCATGTCTAAGCTCTATCGAGATAGATAGCTACACATATACATGTATGCATGTTTCTATAAGAGAGGGAAGGAGCATCGCCGGCTATTATATAGTATTATGGATAATTAAGTACTGTTGGTAATATAGTGTTAGTTACTGTTATGTAAGTGTGGTGGCCTTAACAGGCTCAGCAGTATCAAGATTAAATTATGTGTACTTCTCTCTGCCTCTAACATGCTAAGATCATGAACTTTGGAGCTCTCTGCCTTTAGACATCCACAAGCAGTAATGTTTCCGCAGATATAGAAACCATCAGGGCTTCATCAACTGTTTCAACTTGCCAAGCATAATATCAGCTGTTCATTATCAGATGAATCCACAAAGAACAGTGCAAATCTTTAATTAACTTACAATGACCTCAACAATTTTACTAGATTCAAGTTGATTATTGAGTAGGTATTTTTGTTACGTCAACAGAGAGTTCATTAAGAGTTTAATTAACTTCTTGGTAGTCAACCATCTCCTAAAAACATGCAGGTTTCAAACTTCCATTTCCCCATGCTATATATATACCAAAAGTTCATAGGAAAATCATGAATGCCATACTCTTCTGATATACTAACCAACCATGATTTGAATTCCTCTTCTGATATACTAACCATTATTTGAATGCCACCCTCTCTTTTGATAATTATACTAACCATGATTTGAATGACACACTCTCTTCTGATATACTAACCATGATTTGAATTCCTCTTCTGATATACTAACCATGATTTGAATGCCACCCTCTCTTTTGATAATTATACTAACCATGATTTGAATGCCATACTCTCTTCTGATATACTAACCATGATTTCAATGCCATACTCTCTTCTGATATGCTAACCGTGATTTGAATGCCTTACTCTCTTCTGATATGCTAACCATGATTTGAATGCCTTACACTCTTCTGATATACTAACCATGATTTGAATGCCTTACACTCTTCTGATACTAACCTTGATTATTGATAACATTATTTTATGAATGTGAGCAGAAATAGCACAAATTTGATGTTCAGTTGGTCATCGCTTGCAACCATCACAATAATGAAGGTTGTCGAAATAATAAAGGCTTTAATTTTAAAATTTTAACATAACAATGAACTTGTGTTGAGATGAATATATTAAACATGTTTCTGATTTAAATATATCAACTTTGTGGCCCATCTGGACTTCAGTACTATATATATAGGTAATGAGGCTCTTCATGGGGTAATACTGTGGCATTGGATTAATGTTGGAACTTTTGTTATGTAATTGTGACAAGGGTGTCTACTGAGAAATTTGAATACAGGGTGTTTAGTAATTTAAGTTGAGTATAAAATAGCCCTATATACTTATCACATTTATTGCAGCTGTAGTTAAGCTCGGGAATTAATATTGAATACACAATAAGAATACATAATAAAATCACAAGCTGTGATTTGTGTGTATTTAAAAAGTACTCCTGGTGACTTTTTACCAAACCAGTTTGTTCCCAAACATGGTTGACACCCACTGTGAACAGTTGCTTGAAAGTGTTGAGTGGCTTTTCTAAATTAGATTTAATGTATATAGATCACCAATAGAAGAGAGACACCCAGACACATCATTCTCCTCCCCTCTCCAACAGTTACGTTTTTCTGACAGTCTCACACTCACTGTCACAGTCGCTCACCTCCCTTGAAGCTCAAATCCTACCATGTAAACCCCATTATCATACATTTGCACCTCGAGTTCAAGCTTATTCATGGAGTCGTTCAATATTTTATTCCGAAAATAATAAAGTATTTTTTTCATGCTTGTTATTGCTATTACTATTAATAACTTGCCTTTTATGTATATACACTTCGAAGTCTTCATCACTGATGGTACTGTCTATGTCATTTATGAGCCTGACCAATGCTGTACAGTGAGAAGAAAGCATGAAGTTTTATAATTATTACTCTATCTTGGATAACAGACAGTTCAGTGATGACAAAGGTAGTGATGGAAGAGTTTAATGGTACGTATGTGGAAGGGAAAGTAAATAGTAACTGACAAAACACATACAATAACAACAAAATGAGCCATCAGAGACTGTAGCCTCCACCAACAGAGACTAACTTCCATCAGAGACTGTAGCCTCCACCATCAGAGACTAACTTCCATCAGAGACTGTAGCCTTTACTATCAGAGACTAACTTCCATCAGAGACTGTAGCCTTTACTAACTTCCATCAGAGACTGCCATCAGAGACTAACTTCCATCAGAGACTGTAGCCTCCACCATCAGAGACTAACTTCCATCAGAGACTGTAGCCTCCCCCATCAGAGACTAACTTCCATCAGAGACTGTAGCCTCCACCATCAGAGACTAACTTCCATCAGAGACTGTAGCCTCCACCATCAGAGACTAACTTCCATCAGAGAGTGTAGCCTCCACCATCAGAGACTAACTTCCATCAGAGACTGTAGCCTCCACCATCAGAGACTAACTTCCATCAGAGACTGTAGCCTCCACCATCAGAGACTAACTTCCATCAGAGACTGTAGCCTCCACCATCAGAGACTAACTTCCATCCATCAGAGACAAACTTCCATCAGAGACTGTAACCTCCACTAATTTCCATCAGAGACTGTACCCTACACTAACTTCCATCAGAGACTGTAACCTCCACTAACTTCCATCAGAGACTAACTTCCATCAGGGACTGTAACCTCAACTAACTTCCATCAGAGACTGTAACCTCTACCATCAGAGACAAACTTCCATCAGAGACTGTAACCTCCACTAACTTCCATCAGAGACTAACTTCTATCAGAGATTGTAGCCTCCACAGACTGTATCCCCCACTAACTTCCATCAGAGACTGTACCTCCACTAACTTCCATCAGAGACTGTAACCTCCACTAACTTCCATCAGACACTAACTTCCATCAGAGACTGTAGCCTCCACTAACTCTCACTGCATGACTAACTTCATTATTTATGGAAACGGGCCACAACAGAATTTGCCATAATCAGAGACTGTAGCCTCTTCTTTTTGGGCATGTTCTATAATTATAATCTGCTTAACATAACTTAGAATATATATATATATATTTTTTTTAAAGATTTTCTTAACAAACTCTCAGTTGACATAGTAGATTATAACAAACGTTTTCAACAATGAACTTAAATTTTATTCTCTATGTTTGGGTTAGAGCTCTAGTCCAATAGTGTTGTAGGAAATGTTGGTCAATAAAAAATATTCTTTAACCCAAATATAATCTGCTCTTTTTTTATGACCATGTCAAATTTAAAGTCTTTAGTGTAGAGCAAAATGGTGGCATTTGAATTTCAAAATTACTATATAACTGAGTGTCATTTTGATTATTTTAACCAGAAAAAAAAAGAGGAAAAAAAGTGTGTGTTGCTTTGGTCGCTTGCTTTGGTCGCATGCCAAATATTTTCATCATGCGAGGTTGGCTGGCTCTGTCCTTAACACCCCTCACTTAGTCCACTAACAGTTATATAGTAAAGAAATTGAAATATGTTGAGGACAAAATAAATCCCTTCATTTTGTAGTATTTTATGCCATGTAATCGTAGCTAGAAGAAATGAAATTTATATACACAGAACCAGGAGGGGAAAATCTGCTATATATTCCATGATAATTGAAAATTTTAGGTCATAAATAACCAAGTTTACACTAACATTAACATGAATAATTATTAGAAACCTTAATATTATACCATATTTGAATGCAGTCCAAAATGACAGCCATTTTGGATGCCATGTTGGATAACTACAACTAAGCCGCTACTTGGCAAGTGTATAATTTATTATGCCTGGGTAGCTATATATAAACTCAGTGATAATTTTCACACTCAGATATTTCCGTAGGACACCTCTAGTTTAGAAATGGCTTTCGCAGATTGCACTCTGATTTGGAAAATCAAAATCAGGCACACCTACCATTTTTTTCCACATTTCCTCACTAAGCTTGCTTACACCTGCATTAAGATTTGATGGATGTGCCATCCAAGCCAAATGCCCCACTGACACTGGTTTTTTACTTGGGTTGGTTCTTGAAGAATATTTGAATCCAAGATGGCTGTAAGGTGCAGCTCCACCTCATGGCATAAGTAGAGAAATCATGATGATGAATTTATGATTTTGACATTTAATTGTAATTGTTTACTAATAGTACTGGCCATGTTGGGAAGAACTAGCAGACGTACACAAAAGGAATAATGTTATGTAAGTAGCTAAAGCCTTACCAGTAAGAACACTTGTACAGGGCACGAAGCTCTAGTGTGACATGTGCCCATGCATGCTCATCCTTACCAGTAAGAACACTTGTACAGGGCACGAAGCTCTAGTGTGACATGTGCCCATGCATGCTCATCCTTACCAGTAAGAACAGTTGTACAGGGCACGAAGCTCTAGTGTGACATGTGCCCATGCATGCTCATCCTTACCAGTAAGAACATGTCTACAGGGCACGAAGCTCTAGTGTGACATGTGCCCATGCATGCTCATCCTTACCAGTAAGAACACTTGTACAGGGCCACAAAGCTCTAGTGTGACATGTGCCCATGCATGCTCATCCTTACCAGTAAGAACACTTGTACAGGGCACGAAGCTCTAGTGTGACATGTGCCCATGCATGCTCATCCTTACCAGTGAGAACACTTGTACAGGGCACGAAGCTCTAGTAATGACATGTGCCCATGCACACTCTTACCAGTAAGAACACTTGTACAGGGCACGAAGCTCTAGTGTGACATGTGCCCATGCACGCTCATGTATGTAATCCATACGTTCAGTAATCACATTGCAAATTTCATCTTTTAGGTTGTTCTTCAGTTTTGGTGCATCACAACTCTCTCGCGAGTGCGTCCCTTATCATCTTCCCGCCTTCTCCACTCTCACACGCCTCCATTGCACACCACACTTGTCACCCTGTTCCCAAGTCACACCTTCAGATGAAACAATCTCATTTAATGAAACCGAGGTTCATCTTGGAAATGTCTTGAGTCACACAGAGGCTGCCGTTACAAGAGGAGATTTGAGTAGCATGTGCATCGATGGATTTTTAGCTATATACTGCTTGCAGTTATACCATATCTGTGAACAGGATGTAGAAGGAGATTTGACAGCAGTTGATGTGCATGTGTGTGAGGTGGATTGTGTGAGAGTGGTTATTGGGTATTGTGGAGAGGGTGGTTGGGAGTATTTGAGAAGCATCGTTGAACAGCTCCAGATGGGTGGGTTGGTACAACTTCGTCCACTGATGGGTTCAGACAAGTGCTACTTGTCAAATTCTTCCAGCCGGGAGGAAAAGAGTTGCTTCTTGCTCACATGTAAGTGATCAGGCCATGGTGGGTATATATATCTGAGAACACACAAGGCGGACCAACACCACGCTGGGTTGAGGCAGTTTGAAGTATAGCTCTATGGGACACACACTGGACCAACATCATGCTTGGTACACATGCTGGATTAACACTACACTGGATTGAGGAGGTTGTCGTGATAATTGCTCTATGGGGACACACACTGACATCACACTGAGTTGAGGATGGTTGAAGAAAGTTGACAATAGCTCTATGGACATACTGGACCAACATTACACTGGCTTGAGGCAAGTTGAAGTAGGTTGACAATAGCTCAATGGGGACATGGACAGCATCACACTGGGTTGAGGCAGGTTGAAATAGGTGATGGTTGTATTAACACCATTCTGGGTTTTGGCAGGTTGAAGTAGTTTGGCAATAGGTCTAAGGGAATAGCTCAAAGGGACACACACTAAAATGGCATGCCAGGAGAGATCATGTACCACATAATTATGTAACTGAAATGAGCAAAATCTACAATATGTGATTAAGGGTCAGAGTAGTAAGTATGAGGGTTAATTGTATGCTGCTGTTAATTTTATGGTCGAATTTTATGTGATGGCAAGTTATTACTTCACAAACAAAACCAGTATAATATTAGACAAGTGGTCATTTCTAAACTTGTCTTGATGTTTTTGACACAACTCAGATGCACCGTATTGGTTACAATTGTGCTCCTGGAATGTAGTTCAACTAGGCTTCCCTAGATTTTGCTGCTCATCTTTCCTGGCAACTCCACACACTAGCCTATGTTAATTTGCTTGCTGTTGCTCCAGCATCTGATGATATTTCTCTCCTTTATATTTACTATTGTGCTTGTCTAGTACCTATTGTGTGTAATCTTATAGGCACTGTTTTGTTGCTCATTAAAAAATGCTGAAATGGACATTTCTTTTTTGCCACAGTGAGACTTTTGTCCCAGTAATATGCTCAAAATTTTATCCGTTATGCCTACATAATGGAAGTGCTTATTATACCCAAAATTATGCCCCAGCAGTATAGCCTCAGGCCTAGACTATACTGTAATGTTATTCTTCTATACAGCTGGTGAAAACTGCACTACCTTCTCCTATCCCTCCACCATCTCTCCCACACCTCCTGCCTTGCTCTCCACTGGCACCATCCTCGTTATAGCAATAGTGGCCACTCTCACGCTGATCGCAGCCATTACTCTTGTATTGACTGCCCTAATCCTGATCGTGCTTATCAGACGAAAAAATAAAAAAAGCCGACCTCATTTGCCAATGAGAAAACCAGTGACAAACAATAGCAACCGATTGGATCCTACAATGACGGTGGAAAACTGTTTTGCATTGTCGCTCTCCATGGATTCTTTAACGGATAGACGATGCCAGCGAGATTTATCAGGTACCCTAATGCTACGTGCGTCAACGGTCCATGAGGCACTACTTGATCCAAACCTTCCACCACGTAGCACTGCACTGGCAAGGTACATGAAGACGAACTCATTTCTTAGCCTCCCACCCAAACAACGACTGAAACATCTCGAGTATCCCCGGGGCAATATTTGCCTTCTCCGAGACTTGTGGGAGACAAATTTTGGCCCCGTTTGCATGGGGGAAGCGAGTGGATTAGATCCCAAGGAAGACCTCACTTCAGTCTACATCAAGTCTCTGCGAGATCGAGCATCTTACAAGCTAAGACAACAATTCTTGCTCGAGATGACTTGGGCTTCAGGGTTCAGTCACCCCCACATAATCTCCCTCCTAGGAGTGTGCACTAAAGAGGATCCAAACTACATGATCTTTGAGTACCTAGAGTATGGATCTCTCAAGGAGTTTCTGCAGTCAATTGGCTCCATGTGCTTTGATTTCGATCAGTTTCTCGGGGATGCTGAGAGTGTCAATATGGCTGACACCTCTTTGAACCAGTGCACATTTGGTGTTGAGGATTTGAATAGCATGGCATGCCAGGTTGCAGATGGGATGGACTATCTCACCAAGAAGGCCTTTGTACTGAAGGACTTGGCAACTAGAAATTGCCAGGTAAGTAAAGAATGAAAAGGGAAATTTTGGGTCAATTGAAGAATAGTCACCCGAGCGCAGCCCGGGTGACTATTCTTCAGAAGATCTCGGCTAGGGCTAGGGCTACGGCTAGGGCTTTCTCTCAGAATGCATTCCAGAGCCTGTGTGATCATATTGCTCTCCAATTCCCAATGTAGATCTAGCTCGGGTGACTATACTTCGGAAGGTTCCGGCTCAGGTAACTATTCTTCAGAAGATCGGGTTTTCCTAGGCCTGGGTGACTATTCTTCAATTGATCCGAAATTTCTTTTCTGTGTTGTTGAAACAGCTATAGATTTCGTGAGCTAATTACCTACTTCTTGCATACTTTGAACACACTAGCTATTGCTGTACATGTGAAATTTTCTCGTGTTTTATATTTTCACAAAAGGCTAGAGTTTGAGGGGGTTGTACTTCATAGATGCTAAAACACCCTGTAGTGTTTGAAACAGGTTTGGTTATCCATTTGTGCCTTGGGGGCGAATATTCTCAACAAGTTCCCTGTATGGGGAATTCTTGTCTCCTTTAAACCCTGCTAGCTGCTGCTTAGATAGCCAGCTACTCATTTTACTCCATTATATTGAGCTAACAAAATACTGATGATTATTTCAACTGCAGTTTCCATTGTGTTCTAAGATTTTATGCAGAGTTTAGGACATGAGCCGTGCTCTAAGTATTTTATGTACTGTTTTGGACAGGGTCTGTGCTCTAAGTATTTTATGTAGAGTTTAGGACAGGGGCTAAATTTAATTCACCATGTAAATAAATAATACTCTAAGAAGGAGGCGACTAAATTGAGGGAGATGTTTCCATGAGCAGGACAATTTGAATACCGAGTAATTAGATTTAAAACAAGTTGATAATTCTTACCACCCTAATATGATAGAGGAGGAGGATGACAGTGTGGTATTTAAATGTAATATGAATTGTTAAGATTTTTATTGTTCTAGAAGCCGGTCACATCCCTTTTTAAATTAATTAATTAATTTATTTATATATTTAATTTTTTAAAATTAATTTATTTTTTTATTTTTTTAACAAACACAATCCATTTAGGACAATCCATTTAGGCTGGATAGCCTTTCTATTAACATGGTTTTATTGGGAAGATTAAAGCTATCTTTAATAGCAATTAAATTTGTCCTGTCATTCACCCCTTCTCCATCTCCCCCTCTCACTTCCTCCCCACCTCCTCTTCCCCTTCCTCCCTCTTTTCTGACTATATACATCTACCCACTAACCTGCACACAGGTGGGGCACAATTTAGTAGTCAAGATAGCAAACTTTGGCCTTAACTATGACCGGCAATCTGAAGAATACTGCTGCATACGCTCTCACAAGAACACACCCGTACCAGTACGCTGGTTGGCACCTGAATCCATACGCCACAACAAATTCTCTGTATATTCAGATGTCTGGGCATATGGGGTTCTCCTCTGGGAGATTTTCTCATTCGGTGCTCGTCCTTATGCCGAGCTTTCAAACGTGCAAGTGGTAAAGAACATTCTAGAAGGAGAAGTGCTCTCATGTCCAGAAAAGTGTCCTGAGAAGACCTACTCATTGATGCAGCAATGCTGGAACACTATGCCCAGTAAGAGGCCGTGCTTCCAAGTGGTGCATAAGGAACTAGACTCAGAGGTAGAGAGGAAAGGGGAGAGACAAACACCTCCCAACCTGACTTGATAATGGTGATAAGAACCAGCACACATGTTGTCAATGAGAATTTAGATGACTCTTTTGTACATTTGCAGTTCACTTTAACTATAATCCAAAATATGTATACTGTATTTTATAAATAGTTTCTTAGATGGTAGGTTGCAGTTATGGAATTTAAGTAGTTTATCAACTAAAGTTGTCACCATGACTATATGATGGCACTCTTATTCTGACAGAATCAGATATGATTCTAAATAAAGAACGACCTAACAGTAGTGGTATTGAGCAAAACAAGGCATGAATCAATTATTGTGTTTTCATATTGTAAATATGCAAAATCGACCTCAGTGTGCAACAGGATGTCCAAGTTGCTACAGCAATCTCCATCCAGATTGTATGTCACATTGTGTGTAGG
>JAQNBH010000011.1:8672476-8754976 GCA_028752905.1 Cladorhizidae sp. MBARI D1340-BT2
TAGACAGAGGCAAGCCCACCAGTGCTGTGAACTCTTGAAGAAGGTCGCTTCCCATGCCACAAACCTTTGCAGTCATGACGCTCCTGGCATTCATAGACCTAGATTCATCTATGCCAGACAAATCATCAGTCTTGTCACAGTTGTCATAAGACACAACTAAATTCTCACATAAACCTCTAGGTTCTTCATGTTTGTCTTGATAGCCAGAGCGCCCAGCCCCCACAACGACACTGCCACGTCCTCACAGCCACCACGAGATTAGCTGAAGTCTCCAGTGAAGTTAGCTCTCTCAGAACCATACCATGGAACTGCTCAGTTGCGCTGAAGTTGATGGGGACGTCCCAGAAGTTGACCGCATGGAAAGCGCTAGCTGGATACAGGAATTGGTGTTTCCGGAGCCGAGAGCCCTTCTTCAGGAGCGGGCGCTTGGTCTGGTTTGCTAGCTGTGGTACTCAGTAACTCTTTGTGGGATCCCCTAGCTGTGGTACTCAGTAACTCTTTGTGGGACCCCCTTTCTTATGCCTAGCCAGAACTTAGTTCGTGAGGCTGCCCCTGCGCATATTCTTTTTTTATTTTTACTTTACTAAAAGATTTTTTTAATTAACACAACTGGAAAGTTTTTTGTTTGTTTTTTACTTCAAGAACATACATATTGTATTTAATACTAAAATCTAAAATCTCCAGAGACCTCATGCGTACTGCACTATAGCCCAGAATGAGCAATGACGTAAAACATGGCCAGAAGAATGTGCTTCATTTTGAAGATTGTTTTAAGTCCAGTGGGGTTACGGTCGCGAAGCTATGCCGGCTTGAATTCGACCTTAGCCTTCTTGTTGAGCAATGTTTGACAATAAATCATTGGAGTGGTGTGTATAAAAATGATCATAACTTCATAATAAAACCTCCAAATGCTCTGAAACTTTACAAAGTGAAAGTTTGTGTTTAATTACAGTAAGAAAACAACAACAGGTTTAGATCCCCCAACTTTAAAATCTGCCCAAACTAAATACAGGGTATGCACTGTAATATTCCTCTCTGCCCTTTCTGTCTATCTCCCTAATGGGTGCTCATAGATACAGGTTAGGCTTGCAGTGGGCTTATGTGCAGCACTATGCATGTATAAGCCCGCCACTGGTGCTAGTCATGAAGCAGCCCAAAGGTCCACTTACGTGTCTACTATAATAATAGAGGTTTGGAGATCCAGCAGCATTAATGTCTAAGTATGAGTTCCTAAAGTCGAACTCTGAGCTTCCGGGACTTCAATTAACACTTTCAAAATTATTTCACTTAGTTTATATTACAGTAGAGATCAGTGCATATTATGTTATTGCAGACTGTACCTATCTAGCCTCCTTTAAGGACTTGTGACAGTTCTACAAGCCAAACAGTAGATGTTTTTGCAGAGGATATATATAGCCTCCTTTGAACCTGGCAGCAGCAGAACTTAGTGTGGGCCATAAGTTTTTCTGCTAATAATACAGACATGAGCTAGCTTGATTGTGCCATGACAACATACTCACCTGATGATCCTTGCCAATTACATTTTTCTGTAATTATTAGAAACAGATTAGTTGAGGATTGTGCTTGAAGCATTTGAAGTCTTTTGGTACTAACATTTCCATGGACCTTATTCTATGCAAGTTACCATACGAACCAGATATATACAAAGATCTTGAAAATGAATTGCAATGTGCTTACTACAGGTTCTAAGGATTTTTGGTCTGCCAGTTTCCTGCCTTAGTAAAGCATTCAGCGCACACTTGAAGTGCTTTCAGAACTAGCTGTGGCACCCCACACCCCACCTGTCTGAGAAGGTTTGACCACGTGATTTTGTTATAAAGTGCTATGGTCCTGATTTAATTAGCCCATGCAATGTAGTATTTTGTGTTTTGCCATAGATACTTTTCTATTGGAGCTACAGGTTGGAAAGTGGAGTGAAATCAACCCCACAAACTCTGTTTCGGTTGCAGCATCGAGTTTTGAGTGGCTAACTACTGTGATTGCTATATAGAGCAATTCAAAAACTAGAGAATGATCGTTTTGATATATATTTATGAGTCGACTTATGTTCATATGAAGGGCGAACTAAATATAAAAATTCAAACACTAACAAAACCTTGCCATGACTTTAGAGCTATGTATATAGATTCTGCACGCTTCACTGTATGAACTAGATATATAGCTCAGAAGATAGATCACTCTGTATGCTCTCTTTTTACATGGGGGTAATTTCCATATGAAAGTTGGGGGCCACAAAAGCAGTGGTAATGCTGGTCACCCTATGAGGTACTGCCCTAAAAATTTTGAAAAATAGGGTCGCAATTCTACTGATTTTAAACTGAAGTTTTATCCCAATATCATTATATGACATGACCAGATATGACCATCATAAAGATGTTACAGAGAGAGACCCAGAGTAGAGAGGCATTCATCCACATCCATTACTGCTATGTGGAAGTGGCCGAAGACGGATGAGTGCCTCTCTACTCTGCAATGTCATTGGCGACTTTCTAGAGGCTTAGTTCCTTTACTAGCTCCTTATGCACTGAGTGAGGTGTTCGACATGGTTGTGTACAGAGGCAAGACTTCACCCTTCTCAGTGTACTGAAAACTCATTCAGAGCTGGCATTTGTTGCTGGCATAACCAGAACAATCTTGACAAGGACATGACTTATGTTATGAGGGTTCAGATCTTTTTGTTCTTTATGCAGAAATCTATGAGTAAGCACTCTATCTTCCCCTTCACCTTGACTGAAACTGCGATATGACTCCACCATTATTAGATAGCTGAATTTGTAGGTTAATAAGGTTAAACTCTGCGTAGAATTCACAGAGTTGGTCATCATTTTGTAAGACAAGTTCCCCCAATGCTCCTTTCACAAGAATCTGCTCACAAGTTGCATACATGGTGTGATCCATTTGATTGAAATATTCTACAATGCAGATATCCACAATTTCAAAGTAGATCTGGCAGTCAAAATCTTCTACATTGGTTAGGTTGATCAGTACCCTCAAGATACGCCTTGATGGGCCTACGGTGGCATCGAAGTGAAGTCACTTGCAAATACAATTTCACAGCCACTTGAGTGACCTTGGTCCAATGGAGACCTGCATCCCTGTCTGATCGTATACCTCGAAGAACAGTGACAGAAATCTTGGCATTCACTTGAGTACCCACTGCACATAGCTCTGCCCTCTAAAGGCTAGTGATGATGTTATCTGAGTGCAAAAATGTACTGGCAAGCTGAAGTCCATAAGAAACTAAAAGTTTGCATTTTATCAATGCACTCCAATTATTCTTGCCTTCATGTCAGAGTCACTGACATTGGCTTGTGCCCATTCATCAAAATTCCATACTTTTACAGAATAGCACTCAGTGATGCAGCTCAGGCAGTCCACCTTGTTGGGCAGAGGGTTTTCAGAGTTGGTGAGTCAATATCGTATACATGGAGATAACATTTAATTTGTCCCAGAATTTCTGCTTCTTTCTGCATAATTCTGCCTATCTTTTAGAACTCTTCTTTATGATTTCATAAGCAATATCTAGTATGTCTTTCAGCAGGGGATTTTATCCCTGACAGCAAGGTCAAGTGAGTGGTGGTAGCAGTGTGTCAGCAGGCATGTTTCATTGATTTGTGCAGCAACCCCATTTTTGGTTCCAGTCATGGTCAAACATCCATCATAGCACTGCCCACAGGCATCTTGAATTCTGAGATTCATATATATATACGCACCACACATATTTTATGCAAGTGACAATTGTATCTGCATTTGTCTGAATGGCTAGTATCAGACCAATATATTCCTCACATACTGTCATCTCCTTGTCAACCCAACGTATATATGCAAATTGCAAGTTATTCAATGTTGCTTGCATCAGTACTGTGATCAGCCATGATACTGTAGCATCTAGATATAATAACAAGCACTTTTTGAGCCATGATTCATTCTGAGCACCCGGGCTGATATGTTTGTCATAAGAATTTTCAATCCACTTTTGAAGCATTTCATCATCTTCAGCTCAGAGAAGGAGGATCTGCTTGAAATTTGACTCCTCCTCTTGGTTGCCCTTATGAAGGGCAATGCCTTGGTAGGAAAGATAGGATATACTTTGGATAGTTTTCAGGAGAGAGTTTCTATTTTCCTCCTTTTAACTTGAGCTGCTCCTTCAGCTGCTCATCATGTGACCTGGTTAAGTTAACGTAGTCACTGCATGTTTGTGACATAGCAAGCTCTTATGTTTACAGAAATATTTGGTTTTGCACAGAGCATTTTTCCAATTTCTGAACCCATCAGACGAGAATGAGCTTTAAGATCTTGTAGTGTGGCAAATTACAGAATCTGAAATTGGAATGTAATGTAGCCATGGAAATTGCGACGTCCAGGCTGGTTGGAAAGCTTGCAGATGATCCATTTTGGTATTTGATGGTAACTGGCTGGTAGGGACCTTGGTATTCAGAGTTGGAGATATTTTACTGGCTCCAGGTTTCTGCACCTGAGAAACACAGAGTTTATATATTTTTGCTACATACTTATAATACATCAGCTTGAGTGGAAGTCAAATTTTGCATCAGTGTCTGACAATATATGATAGTTTAATGACTCACTATTTCATGGGCCGAGAGACGACCAAAAATTTTGGGGCTCAATGTTGGCCTATGTGATGGATCATAGCTTGCATGTTCAGATTCTCAGATTCTCTTCAGATTCATGTTCAGATTGTCAGATTCTTAACATGACTTTTTGTATGTTCATTCAGTGGGTTATGAAAATCCCTTGGAAAAAAGAACTTGTCTGCCAAAAGCTTAAGTGGGGGTACATTAAAATCTGAGTACCTGAACTGGCTACAGTTGTGACTCCTCATTGGAAAGTGCTAGCCATTAAGCAAGAGGAAGGCCTACTAACAAAGTGAGTGTTAACCGTTTTCTTCGCTAAACGGTTATCAAGCGTGCGCACTGAAAATCAATTTTCTTGCGCATAAAAAAATTGATTTTCAGCACCTACTCTACTTTGTCACGTTCTAGCGCATGACGTTTGTTGTCCTCTAGCAACTAATTTCGACTTGCTATCACTTTTTAATCAGGAACCACAACTGCAGCAGTTCAGGCACTAAGATTTATTTCTGAGGTACCTCCACTTAGCAGGTAACTTTGACTTAAACTTACGCAACATTTTTTGTTTCAAAAGAGAGACACAGAGAGATTATCTTTTGAGCTATATATCATGTTTATACAGTGAAGTGTGCAGAATCTATGGACTTCCAAAGTATAAACCACAAGGTTTTTTAGTGTTTGTATTTCATAAATTAGTCCCACCCTTCACACGAACAAAAGTCGATGTATAAAATATAATAGAAACATCATTCTCTAGTGTTTGTATTGCTCTAGTGATCACAGTAGTTAGAGTCAAGTCAAGACTTGATGCTGGAAAAGAGCAACCGAAGTAGAGTTTGTGCCACTTCACATTCCAACCTGAAAGAAAAACAGGTGTGGCAAAATAAAATAGAAAGCATATTTAATGGGTTACCACGGGAAAGTAGTTCTAAACAAACATTGACCCATAAGCAGTCCACACCAATCAACAACTTATCAGTCCACAAGAACAAATGGGGGGGGGGGGGGCAATCCCTGCCCTCTCCTCCCTCCCCCCCAAAGGGTCTGAAAATGTGGTTTTGTTAAAGAGTCTGTCCTAATTTACTAAAATGTGACTTGGAATGTGTAGTTGATTGGTGTGGATTGATGGTATGCTGACTGTTTTTCAGATCATGCTTCCCCCAAGTCCTTCACAATATGTAGCAAACACAATTAGTGCGGCCATAAGGGTACAAACAGTGTGGATATGGCAGAGTGAGCGGGTGTACAATAGACTGCTATGAAGAATAATACAAACTCATGATGCTGTCTATTCACTAGCTATGCCAGCACATACACTCCCTTCACTAGCTATGCCAGCACATACACTCCCTTCACTAGCACAAACACTCCCTTCACTAGCTATGCCAGCACATACACTCCCTTCACTAGCTATGCCAGCACATCCACTCCCTTCACTAGCTCTGCCAGCACATACACTCCCTTCACTAGCACAAACAGGAATAGTGGATGAACTGATAGATTCTGAAGCACCCCCCACCCCCACACCACACCCCACACACACACCCCACAGGAGGGTAGGAACTGGTCTGGAGCTGCCGGACCAAAGTTTCAATACCAACCTCCAGTTATCAAGCAACTTTCTAATCTTCACTGAGAGCACTCTCAGACTCTTCTTCAGCCAGTTCTCTTCAGTTGTCTTATTTCAAAATTCAAATGAAGCCCACCAAACCACGCCCCTACATTTTTGCGCGTGCTATTTTTAGTATTATAACGAACGAGGTTTATCTGTACTGCATTACAGCTATAGTAGCAAGGCATTATTTTATATCTAAAACATAGCTAAATGCCAATCCATGGTCCAGGACAGTCCTGCATTTTTCACAATTTAGACTTGGAGTCCAGGACAGGCAGGACTATAAGCTGATTCAGCACTGCCAATCATTTGGCAGCAGCCACCTTGTTCATGTGGTCACTGACACTGTATTATGTTACTGGAGCATTAAAATTCACAGTGCTAGAAAAACCATGAGGCTCAACCACCAGCAATAACCAGCAATAAAGGCAAAATAGAGTTTGCATTATCAGGACAATGTATTTATCAAAGTAAATACAGTGGACTCCCTCTAATAGAGCACCCCATAATAGAGAACTCCCCTTATTAGAGCAGAAACCTCTGGGACGGAATCATTTTGTCACTTTATGTATGAATTTTCACCCTTTAATAGAGCAGCCTCTCCCCTTAAAATAGAGCAGCTGCTTTTCTTGTGTAGTGCAGCTGCTTTTCTTGTGTGTGGATGCTGTTCTGCTGCTCTATGACAGGGAAGAAGAAAAAACTCTATGTGATTGGAAAAAGCAAGAATCCAAGATGCTTCAAGAACACAGTGCTCCCTGTTGATTATGATGCAAATTCTTCAGCTTGGATGACCACTCTTTTTCTCAAACTGGCTCAAACACTGGGATAAAGACCTGAGGAGGAGGAGGAAGAAGATCCTGTTGTTGTCCGACAATTGCACTGCCCATCCTCATGATGTTGAACTCACAAACATTGAAGTTGCCTTTTATCCCACCCAACACCACGTCTATTCTACAGCCTCTGGATCAGGGAATCATTGCTGCTGATAAGAAACATTATCGTCGGGATATGATGCACACTGTTCTCCGGGAATTGGACTCTTCTGACAGAGCTACTGCTTCAGATCTAGCCAAAAAGATTACTCTTCTCAATGCAATTCATCTTCTTGTGTCTGCTTGGGATCATGTCAAAGAGGAGACAATTCGGAACTGCTGGCGCCACTCTGGTCTTAGGAAAGAAGAAGAGGAGGAAGAGTAAGCTACAGCCCAATTTTCAATGGGTGACATTCCTATAGAACAAGATGCTTTTGAGACATGGGCCGAAAATGCAGACTCTGATGCTCTCATTGTGCAGCCTTTGACAGACGAGGCAATTGTCCAGATATCCTAGCCTCTTTTTCGGCAGCAGCAGCAGATGAGGAAGAAGATGAGGAAGAAGAAGACGAGATCCCTACTCCAACTGTCTCCGAGATGAAGGCAGCCATGTCTGTACTGCACAGAGGTCTTCTAGGTCGAAATTATGACTTTGCAAAGCTGGCAGAGTTTGAGAGAGATGTGGATAAGACCATTGGTACCTCTCTTAAGCAGTCAACCCTTGAAAGATTCTTTGGAAAGCAATAAATCCGTTTCTGAGTGCTAAATATGCTCATTTTCCGTGACAACGCAGGTCTAGGGACACTGTTGGTTGTTCTTTCTGTTCTGTGATTTTGGATTTTGGTTTGAAATTTTGCTCTCAACCCATTAAAGGCCCCCCCCCCCCTATTGGAAACTTGGAAATCGTTGGCTTAGGACATGTCAGTGACTTATCTGGGTCATGATTAAATGTCCAATCCAAAGACATCAGTCTACATCTGCGCAGCAGGTCGTTGGACATGTTCACGTCTTATTTTAGGAGACATCCCTTAATAGAGCACTCCCCTTAATAGAGCCATTTCAGCCGGTCCCAATGTCGCTCTATTATAGAGAGTCCACTGTAACTAGTTTAACTTATTTTAACTGAGCTGTACACTAGAGCCATGTTTGCAAGGAATCGCTTCTTTTTAAATGTTTAGTATCATTAGATGATTAAGTCTATCCTGTTTGATAGTACTTCGTAAGTATTTTTTATTCTTTTCATGCAGGAAAAACATCTTTCACACTTGCAGCATTCGTAGCAGGCATGACAAGGATTAGACAGGCAACCCAGCACACCTGCTTAAAAAAGGCACGTTGACCATCAGAAAGATTGCAAAGAAAAGTCAAGATATCTTTCGGTGTTACAGTTCCATCTGACTAAAACTTGAACTAAAAACTTTAACCAAATCCTTGGAGACCCCACATGGGAACAGTCACCAATAGCAGCAAGACATGGCATATGTGGATATGGGTAGTGCCCAACAGCAATTATAAACTCTGTGTAGACCTCCACTGCTCCATTATAATGCATACAAACTAACAAACAAACAAACAAACAAGATGCTGGAGAATATTTGTATGAATATTTTCAGCTGCCATAAGGTTTCTCTTTCAATCAGCTTTCTTGTTTTTTAGTAGTGCCAATGTCTCTACCAAAATACTTCCGTCTTCATCAGGGGAAATTAAAAAATGAAAACAGTACAATGCATCCACACTTGCTGGCAACATGTTTCACACAACAAATGCACATCATTCATGAACCATCTGAATAACAAACAGTGTTTATGCACAGCAATGCATCAGACAGATGAAGATGGGCTTGGTTTCATGTGCATAGTCTGAGACCCAGCAACGAGTAGCTCCAGCCTTACATCTTGATTGAAGCACTGGACCATAGGTGAAATGTGATGTGCAGCATCTACTTCACGAGCAACTCTCACCATTTACTCGCTCTATCAATCACAGAAGTCTTTTCCCACAAGATTGGGTGAGTTGGTTCCACACATGCTCTGTGATAGCAGACTTCTCAAGTTCTCCCTTTCTGCAAGCATCTTTATGCTCCTTGATTCAGGTCTCCAACCTCCTCATTCTTTCACCAATATATACTTTCCCACAACTGCAGGGAATCCTATACACAACTGTTCTGGCCTGCTTTTCCCTTCGTGATTGCTGAACAGGCGGTCAGAGCATGAGCTGTGGTGAACCGACTAACAACTGTTTTGATGAGGGTTGTAAGGCCTCCAATTGTTAGGGCTCGGAATGTGGAGTAGTTCTGCGGTGCTAAGATGCAAAAAGGGGTGTGAGTGTATCTCTCTCCAAGTCAGTGGCTGGCTTCTAGGCTCGCTTTGACTGGTCTTCTTACTTAATACCCCAAACAGTGACTGGTTTCGAGACTCGTTTTGAGTGGTTTGTAAATAAGTAATAGCATAAGTTCAAGACTCGGATACATACTAAATTGTGATGTGCGGCTGCTGAGCTTATATACTGCAGCAGTCCCGCAAGGTTGCTGTGGGTATAGGTTATGAATATGATTACATGTGAATGGTAGGAATAGGTGTCTATTGGTGACAATGAAAGTTCACACATGCATGGCTGGGTAATATAATGTTTCTAAAATACATAGAATAAGTTCCTGTGTTCTCTCTCTCTAGCTCTGTGGACCAGGCGCGTCCATCCTCCCGGGGCGAGAAAGCTGCTCCTCCTCTGGAATGATGACTGCCAACTTCACAATAGGTCTCTTGTGGGTGCCACATGAAGGTCCTCGCACTGTGGCTGTCCTCACGTACCCGTCTTTTCCTGGATGCACCTCGATCACTCTGGCGAGTGGCCATTGATTTACAAATAGGAATTTATCCTTTACCAAGACAACATCTCCGACTCTCACGTTCCTGGTTGGCTGAGTCCATTTGTTGTATCGGTTGAGATTGGTCAGATATGTAGTGGTCCACTGGTTCCAGAACTGTTCCGTCAGCCTGCGGCAGTGGTTCCACTTCGCTCTCTGTGTCTGTGTCCCAAGTCCTAACACTTGTGAAATGTCAGGTAATGCTGACAAGGGACGTCCGACCAGGAAGTGTCCTGGGGTCAGTACTAGATCCCCGTCCGCATCTTGCGTGTTCATGGGGACGAGAGGGCGGCTGTTCAGAATGCATTCAACCTGTGTCAAGAAAGTGCTGAGCCGTTCATAGGTCAGTGACGCACTTCCTGTGATTGCTTTCAGTAGGGTCTTTGTGCTCTTTATATTACTCTCCCAGAGCCCGCCAAAGTGAGGCGCTAGCTCCGGGATGTGGCTCCAGGTCACTCTTTGATCAGTCAGGTATCGCTGTACTTGATCATTGTCTGCCATGGTGTTCAGAGCATCGTAAGCTTGTTCGAGGCTCCTGTTGGCGCCCACAAAGTTGGTCCCGTTGTCTGAATAGATGCGGATTGGCAGACCTCGTCGACTGACGAATCGGTGTAGCGTGGCCATGAAGGCTTCAGTCGAAAGGTCCGAAACTGCTTCCAGGTGTATAGCTTTGGTGGACATGCATACGAACAGACAGATGTATGCTTTCTCCAGTCGTGGTTTTCGTGGATTTCCTGACTTAAGAGTCATTGGTCCGGCCAGGTCGACTCCCACATGGCTGAATGCAGGGGATCGAGTGGCTCGTTGTACAGGAAGCTGTCCCATAAGTTGTATAGCCCTTCTGGCATAGGTCTTCCTGCATGGCACGCATCGATTTGTGACATGTCTTGCCAGGGCTCTGGCTCCTATGACGTGGTATCTCTGTGATAGAGCGTGTAGGAGTGCTGACTGTCCCACGTGATGATTGGAGAGGTGTAGGTCTCTCACGATTAGGTGGGTTAGCATACTTTTCTTAGGCAGGATCCTGGGGTGCTTGGTCATTTCTGGTAGCTCAGATTTGTCCAGACGTCCTCCGACCACCAAGGTTCCTTCACTGTCCAGAATGGGGTGGAGTGAGATGAGTGTGCTTTTAGGAGAGAGCTCCTTCATTTCCCTTAATGCTGTTAGTTCGGCGGGGAAGTATCGATGCTGCACGCTTCGTACCAGCAGACCCTCGGCTACGTCCAACTCGAGTGCAGTGAGTCTGCTCTCTAGGTTTCGCCGGGAAGAGTCCTTCTGCTTGGCGTTGTCTATGAATCGCTGCTGCCATGCAGTGATTCGTAGGAGCCTCCTAAATGATGAGTACCGCAGTGGTGGTTCCGTTGGAGTGATCTTCCGCGTGGTGAAAGCGGTGAATTCCTTCTTTATCTCCGTTATGGAGACAGTCTGGTCCTTGGGTCGCTTGGGCCAGTTGCTTGGGTCTTGGCTCAGCCATGGTGGACCGTTCCACCAGAGCTGGTGTTGCGTCAGTTCTTTGGGCATCAGTCCGCGGGAGGCTGCATCTGCCGGGTTGTCGGCTGTCGGTATGTGTCTCCACTGACTGGCTGGTAACTGCTGGGTGATGGTGGCCACTCTGTTGGCAACGTACACCTTTAGTTTCCCTGGCTCCTGGTTGAGCCAACCGAGAACGATGGTTGAGTCGGTCCAGGCGTAAATCTGTTCCGGCTGCATGTCTAGAGTGTCTGCCGTGTTGCTCATCAGCTTGCTCAGGAGTAGAGCTCCACAAAGTTCCAGTTTTGGAACTGTGACGGGTGTGGTTGGGGCAACCTTGGTTTTAGCAGTGACAAGTGTCACAGATACGCTTGTGTCCTCGTAGAAGGTTCGTAAGTATACGACTCCTCCATAAGCCTTTTCCGAAGCATCGGAAAATCCATGCAGTTGCGTGTATCGCTCTGGTTTGAATGAGGTATGGTGACATCTGGGAATTGGATGTCTTGTGATGAGAGGTAGCTCCTCTGTCCACTGATTCCATCGAGTAGTGATGGATTCGGGTATGGTGTCGTCCCAGTCAAAATCTTGGATCCATATGTCCTGGAGCAACAATTTGGCCACCACCATTGCTGGGGCGAACCAGCCCATGACGTCGTAGGTCTTGGCGAGGTCAGATGATACTTGACGTTTAGTAGCTCTTCTGTCTTTACCCAGTTCGGGAGTAGAGACGTACATATTGTCACTGCGGGTATCCCAGTGGATGCCGAGAGTCTTTTGGCATCGGTTGGGAGTAAGGACCGCGATGTCCTGTTCTTCTTCCCGTAGCTCGCTGGGGATGGATTCCTGAAGTTCTTGGGAGTTGCTTCTCCACTTGCGGAGGTTCATTTTTCCTTTCTTGAGGAGGTCATTCAGTTGCACTCGAATTTCCATTGCTTGTTCCACAGTTGCTGCACCAGTCAGACAGTCGTCCACGTAGAATTCCTGCCTGATGATCCGTGCTGCTGTGGGATGGTCTTTCTCGTGGTCCAGTGCTAGTTGGAGAAGAGTCTGGGTAGCCAGAAACGGAGAAGAGGTGACACCAAATGTCACGCGCGTCATTCGCCAGGTCTGGAACTGATCTTGCTCGTTCTTCCAAAGGAATCGGTGCAAGTCCCTGTCTTCATTATGTAATCCAATTTCTCTGAACATTTTGGATATGTCCGCCGTTATACCAATGTTGTGGCGACGGAACTTCAGAATGATTGCTGTTGTCCGTGGATACTGATTCGGTCCAACCAGCAACGTGTCGTTAAGAGAGAGTCCGTTACTGGTCCTGGCCGATGCATCGAACACGATGCGAAGCTTGGTCGTAGTGCTGCTGTCTTTTACCACGCCATGCATTGGCAGGTAATAGCATCGGTTGTCTGGTCTGTTCAGGTCGGAGTCTGGTACTATCTCCGCATGGTGCAGTGCTCCGTACTCGGCTACGGCTGCCCGGAAGGGTTCCCATTGTCCTTTTTTTACCAGAGACCTCTGATTCTGATTGAATCGCCTTTCTGCCTGGGTCCTTGATTGACCCAGTTCGGGGGTGGGGAGCTTTTGAGGAAGACGTACTACATATCTTCCGTCCTTCTCTCTGCTGTAGGTCTCTTGGTAGTGTTTCACCGCGTCTTCTTCATCCTTGCTGAGAGCCAGGTGGTGAGGCTGTATTTCCTCGGACTCCCAGAAGGTGGACGGATTGTATGAGTCCTCCTGGGCTAGGAAGACTTCAGCTTGTTGTGCACCTCCTCCTCCCTGCACGATCCATCCAAAAATGGTGTCTGCGGCAAGGAACTTGCCATCACTGCTTGCTCGTGCCTCCGTCTGACCAACGTTGGTCATTGTTGCCGTGACCTCTGATCCTAGTAGGAGGTCGACCCTCCCGGGGCGAGAAAAGGAAGGATCCGCCAACTCTAGTCCGGTTAGGAAAGGTAGAGAGGCTGCGTCTGGCAATGGTTCGCTAGGGAGGTCCATGGCTACTGCGTCGGATACGTGGGCAAGGATCGGAATGGAGTGGGAAAGGTGTTGTCTCATGGGGCGAATGGTCATGGCTGCAATCAGTTCGCACTGCAGGCCGGTGATGTTACCCACTGTGTAGGTGGAGCTATGTTGTGGCTTTGTGCGAGCTCCTAGCTGCTGCACGAGTCGTGAGGTGGCATAAGAGGCGGAACTGCATACATCTAGGATAGCTCTGGCTTGAACAGTCCGTCCATTAGCTTCCACAGTGACTATGGCTGTGGGAAGGATTCCGACCTCTTGGGTAGCATTGGCCAAGTACGTAGTACGGGGGTGGGTGGGTGGGCTGCCCGTGTTTCCAGCTGAAGGTGCCGCTGCTGTGCCTTCATGAAGGAGGGAATGGTGTTTCCCTTGGCACTCTCGGCACGTCCTGTTGCTGTTGCATTGTTCCACAGTGTGGCTGTAGCCGAGGCAGTTGAAGCAAAGCTTCAACCTCTCGGCTACGTCCCTCCGTTGAGGAATGGTGTCTGCCTGGAATGTGGGGCAGAGAAACATCGGGTGCCTCTCTACTTTGCACAGTTCGCAGGGTGCTTTTGCCCTCTGTTGATAGGGCTTGTATGGAGTAGCAGCTGCAGACAGGGGCGTAACTTCTGGCTGCGAAAGATAGACTGGCTGCTTCCATGGCTTGCTGATGATAGGTTCTGGTGCTGTTGGCCTTGGAGTCTTCTTGTCCCTTTGCTTCAGCTCATGTTCATCTTCGAACTGGGCGGCAGCATCATCTAGGAACTGGACGAACTCCTGGACGGTTGGCACCGTTCTGGATTTGTTGACTGGAGCTCGAGACCATCGCGTTGCAGGTCTACCCTCCAGTTTCTTTTCCGCTAGGGAGACTATGAAGGCTCCGGCTGTGTTCTGTTTGGTCTTGGTCGCTTCTCTGTCTATGGCCACCACGATTCTTGATAGTGCACGGAGATCCGTCTCACCCATTCGCTTCCCGTCAGTTAGGGCATTGATGTGGTTGCGGAAGATCAGTCTGGGATTGTCATATAATTTTTTGAGAACATCGACTATTCCGTCGAAATCTCCTACATCTCCCAGGAAGTTCCGATACTCGGCCATGGCTTCTGGAGTTCTCACAGATCTTTTGAGGTAGAGGATTTTGTCTTCCTCTGTCAGGCGCTTGTCCTTGCTGAGGACCGCCTGAAACTCTCTCCAGAACGAGGGCCAGTCTAGTTTGTCTCCGCTAAACTTGGGGAGAGTGATGTCTGGCAATCGGCTGCGGAGCAGGTCTGCAGCCGAGATGCCAGTGGCTCCGGTAGGTGTTGGTGGTTTTGAGTCAGCTGGGTCCTGAGTGGCTTTCCATGTAATCCAGAGCTGGGTCATGCGGCTGTCTTGTGACTCCAGCTGTTCTTCGAATTTATCCTCCTCTGATTCTGGGAGGTGGCCACACAGGGTTTCCACTTCTTTGAGCAGTCGTTGGGCCTCTTGGATCTTTCCTTCCGTTGATTCGTCAGGCCGATCAGCTGTTCTTGTCAGTCGTTCTAACGCTCTCTCCATCTTCTTGCTAGCCACTCGTGCTTCTTGCAGGCACCTGGCTTTTCCATCGAGAGTCATCGTTAGTATTATCATTTCTGACGAGCGGTCAGTAACGTCGCAGAGCTCTTCATGCTCCTTGCCGAAACTGGAAGATTCTAGAGAAGGATCCGCCTCCATGACGACGATGAGTCGCTCATGGTAAAGCTTAAACTCTGTCTGATTTTCAGAGATAGACTCCCTGAGGTGCGCCGTCCGAGCTATGTCCACTTCTGACAGTGGTCCCTCGACCAGTCTCATTATCTGTCGGTGCAGCCTGGTGAGAGCACCCTTCTTTTGGCCTCTCCTGTTTCTGAGGACTGCTGGGTCGTCCAGATCATTAATCATGGCAGACACAGACATATCTGACAGCGAATTGTCCACAGAGCTGGTGTGATACGGTGATAGGTCAAAGAGACCCTTTTCTTTGTTGCTGATAGGAGTGGACCTCGGGGTTGTGAAGTCGTCGTCCGTCTTGTTGCAAGGGTCCCTAGGGAGCTTCCCTGCTGATGCTGAGAGTCTGGTCAAACCTCGTTTGTAGTGTAGTTTACACTGTCTTTGGAGGGAACCTCGGTGTAGTGATGGGATCTGCTTGTTCAGATATCCGGCTCGAAGGACCAAATGTTCTGGCCTGCTTTTCCCTTCGTGATTGCTGAACAGGCGGTCAGAGCATGAGCTGTGGTGAACCGACTAACAACTGTTTTGATGAGGGTTGTAAGGCCTCCAATTGTTAGGGCTCGGAATGTGGAGTAGTTCTGCGGTGCTAAGATGCAAAAAGGGGTGTGAGTGTATCTCTCTCCAAGTCAGTGGCTGGCTTCTAGGCTCGCTTTGACTGGTCTTCTTACTTAATACCCCAAACAGTGACTGGTTTCGAGACTCGTTTTGAGTGGTTTGTAAATAAGTAATAGCATAAGTTCAAGACTCGGATACATACTAAATTGTGATGTGCGGCTGCTGAGCTTATATACTGCAGCAGTCCCGCAAGGTTGCTGTGGGTATAGGTTATGAATATGATTACATGTGAATGGTAGGAATAGGTGTCTATTGGTGACAATGAAAGTTCACACATGCATGGCTGGGTAATATAATGTTTCTAAAATACATAGAATAAGTTCCTGTGTTCTCTCTCTCTAGCTCTGTGGACCAGGCGCGTCCAACAACTGATAATTTCATGGTAGCTTCCAATTAATCTTTGACCCTGGTAAGCTGAGTTACTAATCTCAAGCCCTATTTTAAAAAACAGCACCCTGATATAAAATTTTCCACACACTTGTCTGATGCCTTCACTTAGACCAGCCACATACATAGGGGGTGATGGTTAAGGGTATAGTGAGGAGGGGAGTGAGGAGGGATGGTTCCTCTATATTCTTATTTCCTTGTCATTTTTCCTTCCTCCCCATGGGAACTTCTTTTGCGTCCACATTTAAAATAATGTGCAACTGGATAGGTGGTTTGAGTCAAAGCTTTCACATAACTGCATGATTGTGCATTACAATGAATTGCATTTACTCACGTCTTCACAATGCTGAAGGTTGGACTTCAAAATTATAAGCTAACTATATTGCCAAACTGGTTAGCACATATATAGATAGAGAACTGTTGCTATCTTTAAAATCCCTGCATCTGAACTTCTGAAGTTCATGCATTTGCAACCTTTGTATATTTCCATCAGCTTGGCTCTCTCCTCTTCCTTCTCTGCAACAAATGTTTCCTGTACATCTGTAGATAGTCGATCAGCGAGAAAAGGACACTAACAACACACTCCATCTCAACTACCGATACAGTTATACATGCTTTTTGTGACTTAATAGGCATGTGGTTAATTGATTATTTTTGTTTATTTCAATGCTTCTATTCAGGTTTCCATATCTTTCTGGGATGGATTTAAGGGATGTTTGTGGGTAACTTGTTGTATTCTTTTTACCCGATACCAATAACTCATTTTTGTAACATCTCCCTTTCTTTTTGCCCAAAATTCAAAATACAGATCTTAGCATAAGATTAAGATGCTTAACTAGTATGCCACATAAATGGAGCTTTGATGTTACAAATGGATTATATTATTGTTGGCAAGTCATCTATGGTAACTCAATTTCTGGACCTAGTTACATAGAAATCGCCATAAAACTAAGGTTCCACACAATAATACTATCACAGCTCATGTATGTTAATTATTTGTGTTGTAATTAAAGAGCCTTCAAGATCAAGAGGCAACACACTTGTGTACTGTATCATTAGTAGCTAGCTACTGGTGAGGCAGTACAAAAGGGATGGATTTGGGTACTATTTGCCTTCTGCCTCTTTGTATGGAGGAGAGATTAGCTTCAAAGACAAAATAGAATGCAGAAAGGATCTTCTTGCTTCTCTATTTATGATGCCAGAAATTACATTCTCAGAGCCTCTGCTGTGTGTGTGTGTGTGTGTGTATGTGTGTTGTGTGTGTGATGTGTATGTGTATGTGGAGAGGGAGGGGAAGAAAGGCCTTACCTAACCAAAACTAATCATAAATATTTTCATGTAGAAATTACATGTAAAATAAAAACCCAAAAGCTGTTTGTACAAGATGGGGCTGCAGTGTAGTTGTAGTTTTTACTCCAGACCTTCAGAGTGCTAGATAGACATATGGAGCCAGCATAATAAATGCAGCTGCTTGGGTATTAGTCGCATTATCCTAGTAGCAACCACTGCAAGCAGGAAACCCCGGGGGGGGGGGGGGGGGGGGGGGGGGGGGGGGGGATTCCAATCAGTTTTTGGCATGTTGCAGCCTATAAAGTAAAAGAGCACAGCAAGTTACCTCATACTTATATAAATTTGATGGGATCTTATAATCTGCATGATCTATGCAGTCTAGTCACCTTAACAGAAACAGAATTTATTGTATGACAAAAATTGTGCCTACATAATGTGTAACATCATTTTGTATATAACATCATTTTGTATATTATATAGTGTACTATATTATTATTATAACTAATTTTGCACTATGACAAAAATGTGCTAGCTATATTTTTATTATAACTAAGAATTTCTAACTAAGAATTTCTGATCATTTTTAATAAAAGCATTTGTATTATACATTTACTTGCAAAATAAAATGCCATCGTTGCAGAAGGTCATGGATATTCGGCGGTATATATGGTGGATTGTGCCTTGTGCTATTACAGATACTTCTCCCTAGCCCTAGTCTTTACACTATCCCTAACCCTACCACTATCCAGTTTTAGCTAAATGATGGGTTGTTCTTGTTGTCTGTGTGTGTGTGTGTGCTGTGGTCTAGTAATTTTTCATGGGCAATGTTGTCCATGGGGATCTATCTTTTGATATGGCTAGGGGAGTATGGACCACTTTTCATGGACCACTTTCATTGAAAGAAAAAAGGAAAAAGAAAAAGTGCCCTAGGAAAAGTAGTCCAGAAAGTGAATCAAAACTATCCAGAACACAATACTATAACACTTATCATAGAGCTTATCCAGAGGCAACATTGAGGCTATCCAGAGCCTGGCCCCACTGCGGTCAGACATCACATCCAGAGCCTGAGGTCTGCCATCCAGAGGTTTCCCACAGAGGTTGGCCCAGATGTCAGACATCCAGAGCCCGACTACTCAGAGGTCTGCCATCCAGAGGCTTGTCCCATAGAGGTTGGCCCATATGTCAGACATCCAGAGCCTGGCACACAGAGTTCGGCTATCCAGAGTCAGACATCCAGAGGCTGGCTACTCAGAGGTCGGCAATCCAGAGACCAGGAATCCAGAGGCTGGCTGTTCAGTGACCTTTCAATCCCTAGGATGTTGGATTGGAAAGGGTCATCTGGTTTTCTGATGTAGGGAAAGTATTCCCAGATTGCCATGCCTCCTTTATTAGAATTAGAATACTTTAGCAATACCCATCAGATGTACGTATTGCATTATAATACTGGCTGCCTAAACATTTATAGGTGGGAGGAGCTGTGCAGACTAAGAATGCTCTGCATAGGCCCTAATTTTTGTGCTACACTTTATAATGTGACTCTTCTTAATTAGTGAATGCCCTTTGTCCTTGGGATATCTTCAGGTTCAGCACTCAGTCTTGAGATGACCTCGCAGAGAGTGAACTGATGCCATATGAGAAGACATCTGCCATCTCATTGTAGGGTTTGTCTTGGAGCACCTCGGAAGCCCCAATAGGCATAACCCACTATGCATGCATGAGTTTCCTGCTGTTGAAATTATAAAAATATACCTTAGGGAGTGAATCACAAATTTTGATATTGATATACAAAGTGGTTGGTTTTCCCCCCCATATTGCTCTAATTGCAGGAGACATAAGAACTTGCATGCCACACTTCCTGAGATTGCCTAGAATTAAATCAACATATTTATACAAATCAAGCTGCTAGATTGAGAAGGATAAATAAATTCCGAAGGCTTCTATTATGATGTCCCAGGTATTTGATGTTGTAGCAACTTAGAGGCAGATATTTCATGAATCTTCTGATACATTATTTTAAAGACAAACAAACTATACTGGAATGACTTGTCAACAACAAACTTTTAGATAACTATAAACTTTACACAACCCTTGTGACCATTTAAAATTTTGTGGACAAAAAATAAAATACGCTCACCTGATCGAGGGCGGGGTTGTCTTGGCGCAGTAGTGTTCCGTTTAAATTTCCGTAGGAGCTCATTATGTGAGTTGAGGTCTCTGTGGAGTGTTGCGTTGGTGGAGTCACATGGAAAGCGAGCATCATATCAAGGGCTGACCAAGCTCCCCCCCTCTTATTAGCTGTACGTGGAGCTGCGGACTCTCTTAAACAGTACGATGACTTTGATGAGATAGGATCTGAGTTCTTCGCTGAAGTGTTTAAGGTCAGGTTCAAGAGCGTGTAATGTAATATTTGTTGTTAGTAAAAGTATTGCTTGTGTTGCTGCGGCCATTAACAGTGGTAAAGATGTGACCAGGACAAGACCGATTTTGTTTCTGGTTGCTCATGTCCAACATGATGGTGTCCTTTTAAATATGCTCCAAATATATATATATTTTAAATAGGACAATGCAAAATGCTTGAGAATATAGTGTAGATCTGATTAGCACTTGACAATAATGTGATTCTGTGTAACATACTTGTGTGACTGCTTAAACAATACTTTGATCATTTGCAACCACTTGTGCCTACGCCTGTTCCTGCTGTTGGTTGAATGTCTGTGAAATACCAGGCCCGTAGCCAGAAAAATGAGTGGGGGGGTTCTGTTTGTAAATATTGGGACCTTTTGGGTCTCGAAGCGACCCAAGAGGGAAGGTGTGGTAGGGGAATGTGCTCTCTCCTGTGCAAATATCGGAAACAAAATAAGCATTCTAAACATAATAATAAATGACTATTTATTAAGAGATTAAACTAGAGATTAAACTATCTAATAAGAGTTTCAAGTTCCATTCTCCTTGGGTGTAAGTGCTCAAATATTTCAACAACTTCATCCAGATTAATTGTTGTGTCATAATGTACATGTAAGAGTGCTAGAGATGTCAGGCCTCTTGTTTCATAGATGCTCTTAGGTAATTGTTGAGACGTTTAAGTTTACTGCCACTTCTTTCGCATTCACAAGATGTTACTGGCAGAGTGCATGCGATTTGCAAGAGAACATGAATGTTTGGAAAAAATGCTGCATCACAATCTTTCAAGGCACTAGATGGTGTGGATTCTCTTTTGTGAAAGCATATCTTGATTTCCAGCGAGTGAGTTCAGTTTCTATTAGTTCTGGTGATGGCAAATCCTGGTGATAAGTTTCAACAACTGTGCTGATATCAAATGATCTTGTGGTAATCAGAGATGGTACAAGTACCAGAAGAGATGAAGCAGTTGCTGACAATGATGAGAACCTTTGCTAGTGCAGATATGGTCAAGGAATGGAATAGCAAGATTACTCTTGAAGTAATCAAATACTGATTCTGCTGGTGCATTACCACGGTGCTGCTGCTATCCTTGGCTTACTCGGGGTGGTGCCCACCTTACCAGCCATCAAGACAGCCTGGTCATATATTTTCTGAAAGTTTTCCTCCACTTTGGCACGCTCTTCTTTGTACACTTGCTTAATACCATCAATCATGCGATAAGCTTCAATGATATCAAGTGTTCTGCTCTGTAGTTGAACAGTTATGCCTGACAGGTGGGAAAGGTACTGATAAACCATTAAGAAAACTACAATGAAATCAAATTTGGTGACACTAGCAAGGATTTGCTGGGCTTGACTTCTATTACCTGTGTCCCAATCACTGTAAAGGCCACCATGTTCAGCAACATGTTTGCCATGGCCTATAACTTCTAGGGCATCAACAATGAATACAAATGACTGATAAAAATGCTGATATGCACTATGACGCTCAGAGTTTTGCACAAATCAATAAGAGCTTTTCTTTTAGGGCCATGTATTTCAGCATTGTTCTTGAAAAGTAATTCAAGAAAGCCATTTCTTTTGGGACTTAACTGAAAGAAAAAGCAGCAATGCTTGAGCTTATCAAGACATTACGAACTTCTGGTAGAGAGCAAGACTTGCTTAACACCAAGTTAAGACAATGTCCACTGCAATGTATGTAGGTAGCTAGAGGAGAATGCTCTCTGATGCGTGCCTGCACACCAACATTAGATGAAGACATGTTACTAGCTCCATCGTACCCTTGCCCACGAATATGCTCCAATGGAATATCATGTTCATTTAAAAACTGAATCATTTCCTTAGCCAAATATTTACCAGTAATTCTTTCAGCTTTCAAAAAAGACAAGAACTCTTCCCGGATGTTGCAGTTTTCATCAACAAACCTTATGCAGAAGGCTTTTTGTGTGAAGTGACCTCATCAGCCATGATGCTGTAATATTTTGCATTTTTATCTCTTTAACAATGTTACTAAGAATAATATGCTTGCCCATGATTTCAATCCGTTCATTTTGTGTTTGTGGAGACATATAGGTTACAGACTTCATTGCAGGAGAATCCAAATGATTGCGGAGCACTTCATTGTGATTAGCCAACAGCTTCAGCAGACTTAAAATTTTTCCACGGTTGCCAGGTGTATTAATGCTTTCATGATCACCACGGAGTGCTGCTTACCATACATTCTGCCACACACTTAAGAATGATCCTATTTTCCATTATATTGTGGGTTCTTTTTTGGTCAATTAGACTCACAACACTGGCTTCCGGCTTTTCTACATTTCGAATGAAGCATCAGCCAAACTCATAGCTTCATGATGATAATGAGCAAGATCATGTTCTTTGCACTTCAAAGTTTTATTCTGCCAGGTACGAAATGGTTGATTGACAAAGTATCCCTTGTTTTTACGATTAGTGCAAAATAAAAAACAAGCAATACAAAAAGCACCATCACAGGCTGTACAGTAAACCATCCAGGAGTACTCCTGCAGCCATATCCTTTGAAAGGAACGATTAGATCCTCCAAGAACTGGGAAGACATGTGTGCTCAATGGTCTCCTATGAGATTTTAAAACTGAGTATTTCTCTTCTTTTGTCAGTTTTTGTACAGCCCTTTCAATCTCACATGGAGACATAGAAATGCTGATAATACTGCCTATATCATTAATAATAGGCTTACTCACAGACGCTTCACTCACTCCTTCAGTTAATGGAATATTAACCTCCGAGTCATCATCAGATTCAGACCTGGCTGTTGCAATACCTTTCGGCTCAAGCAAAGAATTGACCTCAACACCAGGCTCAACTTCCAAAAGGTCATTTTGCAACAGAGCATCATCCTAAAATTATGTTTATAACTTGTGATGTAAAGACCTGACCCTCATAGATTTTTAGATTAGGATTCTAATTTAGTAAATTACTATGATTATTACCTGAGCAGGAGAGTCTGAAGGTAATTGGTCATCCCTCCTTGCTTTTTTAGGCGGCAAAAAAGAAGTTAGAGCCTGGCAGTTCTTGGTGGGACCTACCTGATTCTTTTGAGTGCTCACCACATAAAATGCAGCTTTTCTTTAAATGATTTTAACAAACCACAAATTAACCAACACAAATTCATTGTAGATGTACTCCATGATGTGGTTAACACCATTGTAGCTATGTGTAATTCTTAAGTAGCAGCAATATTTGAAAGTGTGGACCCAATTGACCCAATTAAAAGGGTGGACCCAACTGAAAGGTGGACCTCACAGCCAGTGGGGGGGTTCTAGAGAACCCTGAGAACCCCCCCTGGCTACGGGCTTGAATACCTACTGATATTTTGATAACCCACTATATACAAGCCCGAAAAGGGCAAGAAAATGCATCTGAGATGACATCCTGCTTTCAATATATGCCCCTCCCTCCTTCCTTGTCTTCCTACATTCAATAATGGACCCCTTTGGTTTCCTTGGTACAGAACATTTGACATTAAATAAGTGAACTGGTAGTGCTAACTATTTTATCTCCTTTGCTATCTTCAGGTTAAACACAAACTAACGGGGGAGGTGATGGTGTTGAAGAGAAACAGGAGCACCAGCAGAGTGAGCCTGCTGAAAGAGGTGGAGCTATTGAAGAGTCTGCAGCATCCTAACATACTCCAGTGCGTGAGCTTTTGTTAACTTGTGTGTAATTTTATTGGGAATAATCTCAGCAGCTGCAATTCCACTACAAACTCATGTTATTTATATAGCTCCTTTTAGGTGTAATGGAGGCCTAGGTTTCAAGTTCTCTCTGGGTTGTCATTACAGCACTCTTTGTCAGGGATCTATATTCTTTGAAGTGGCTGGTTTTACTGTCATTGAAAGGTTTTAATTCGCTAAATACAATATATATCAGAAAATATCGAGGAAAAAATTACTGGTATGACCACACTCATCATTATCCTTTGATTCGCTTCCTGCTGTCAATTAAAATTTAGATGCAGTGCATTTCCTGTCCTTTAGACAGCCATCTATCATATCTTACTTTGCAGATAAACTAACTCCATGGAATATATATATAAACAACTTCACTAGTTTTATCCGAAAGTGCTAATGGATAACCTATGATTACAGGATGGCAAAGTGTGTCCATAGGAACTAATCTTTGGCAAAACAGAACCTCACCAATAAATGGAATATCCAAATAATTTTGACCTTGGATACTAATGGCTCTTTGTGGGGAATATAAAAGATAACTGACACAATAATATCGAAAGTTCTACTTTTTACTTCTCATAATAACACAATTCTCCCCCCCCCCCAATTTCATTCTAACTGGTGGGCAGGGTTTGCAAATTACCTCTCCTCAACATCTTTCAGCTAAGAGACCAAAGTGACTTCCCGTGGTCCCAGTGGCATGGAGTACATCCACCAACAGAATATGCTCCACAGAGACCTGAACTCACATAATGTGCTCCTCCTACGGAAACTAAATTCACAGTACACTGCTGTGGTAGCAGACTTTGGACTTGCCAAGACAACCCCGCCCTCTTTCAGGTGAGTGGACATAAGAATTTGATGATTTTTTGTGTATATAAATACTTTTACTAACAAAAGATATTACATTACACGCCCTTGAACCCATGAAACTGACCTTAATCACTTCAGCAAAGAACCAAGAGCCTATCTCACCGAAGTCAACATACTGGTGAAGGGAGTCCACAGCTCCACGCACAGCTAATAAGAGGGTGGAGCTTGGTCGGCTCTTGATATATGTCTCACTTTCCATGTGACTCCACGAACAGAACATGCTCCACAGAGACCTCAACTCACATAACGTGCTCCTTCAGAAACTTAATTCATTGTATACTGGCTGCCATGGTAGCAGACTTTGGACTTGCCAAGACAACCCCTCAGGTGAGTGGACATAACAATTTGATTATTCATAATTTTAAGTGGTCAAGGATTGTGCAAAGTTTATAGTTATCTAAAAGTTTGTTGTTGACAAGTTATTCCAGTACAGTTTGTTTGTCTTTAAAATAATTATTTGTTAGATCAGAAGATTTATGAAATCTGCCTCTAAGTTGCTACATCAAATACCTGGGACATCATCATTTTGAAATTTAGCAGCCTTCACTATAGCTGGAATTCCATTTATCCTTCTCAATCTAGTAGGCTTGATTTGTACAAATAATTATAGTTCTAGGCAATCTCAGGAAGTGTGGCATGCGAGTTCTTATTTCTCCTGCAATTAGAGCAATATGGGGCAAAAACAAACAAAAGTTTTCTCTGTTTTCTCTATCAATATCAGAATTTGAGATTCACTCCCAAAGGCATATATTTTTTTAAATGATTTCAATAACAGGAAACTCATGCATGTGTGTGGGGTCTACAGTGGGTTCTGCCTATTGGATGACCCCCGAGGTGCTCTAAAACAAGCCCTACAATGAAATGGCAGATGTCTTCTCGTATGGCATCACATTAGAAAGTGTTAACAAAAACAAAAAGAGCTGCTTTCAACTATGCAGAGCATTCTTATATAGTCTGCAGAGCTACAACTTAAAGGGATAGAAGCGTTCGCCAAAACTAAAATCAACAATAACATACCAAACAACGGCATAGTTATAACCATCCCACGATAATATTTTATTAAACGAGTTCGATATCGGTCATATAAAAAAGTTATTGCCTTAACGACTGATTTGAATAAAATAGAGGCGGGAATATTAACACTGACAAACTTAATAATAATGTTCCACCCCAGAAAGCCCTTTTTTAATGTAGGGCAATTGTGTCCCCTAAATAAATGATGGTTAATAAACTAACCTGAATTACTGCCACCATCATCTCCAATAGCGCAATAGACGCCATTAGGTCTTCTTCTATACATTAATAACTTATGAGGACACTTGTCCTAACCATAGTCGAACAGACGTTAATATTTCCACTTGCAACTGTCTCTGCTGTAAGGAAGAACTTCCTACTGTTTGGTAGCACTATATATATATTCTTTCTTAGCATTATGGTCTGGATGTGGAGAAATTCCAGACACTCCCTGAAGTGGTGCAGGACTGCTGTCCTAGAGAATTCATGGGACTCCTTCATGTCATGTAGGGTAAGCCCCTCACTAGTTAGTTATTACACTTATGGAATTCAGTGGAGAATGATCTACATGTACATGTATTACAGGCATGAAGACTGTGCTTGCCCTATATCATGCAGAGCTGTGTCTTGATGTCCGTAAATAAAGGGCGCTCCACTGGCTGCAGCTGCACAGAACATAGGTAATAGTAATAATTGTGATCACACCAAGTATTATATGCAACCACAATAATATAAGTCCTCTGCATCACACACATCAGACATCAGATGTATTAAACACACTACAGGTTGACATGACAGTTGAATAGAGGCCTCACATTTGCACACCTATTCTCCATAACCATGGCTGGCCTCTGCTCTGGTTCACCATATACTCCTCAAATAGTTGTAGTGCCTATCAGCCCTTCTAATTGACAGATTCAAGTAATAATACTTGGTGTGATCACAATTATTACTATTACCTATGTTCTGTGAAGCTGCAGCCAGTGGAGAGCCCTTTATTTACTGACATCAAGACACAGCTCTGCATGATACAGGGTAAGCACAGTCTTCAAGCCTTTGAGACACCATCAAACCATAACCACGAACTAGGTTAAGCATCTGTGAATAACCATGATTTACGACCACTTATTCATACTGATAGCTCTGAGACTAGTTATCAGTTATCTACATAATGCATCGCATAATTTTAGTGTACTCTATTATAACAGAAACAAAAATTTATTGTATGTCAAAAACTGTGCTAGCTATCTACATAATGTGTAACATCATATTTTGTATATAACATCATTTTGTATATTGTATAGTGTACTCCCATTTTGTACTATGACAAAAATGTGCTAGCTATATTTTTATTATGACTAAGAATTTCTGATCATTTATTTGTGTAAAAAAGAAAGACTTTTATACTTGCAAATTGAAATGCCATCTTTGCAGAAGGACAGTATGTCATACATATTCGGCAAATCTGTGGCTATGGAGGATTGTGCTGTGCTATTACAGATACTTCTCCCCAGCACTAGTCTTGACACTATCCCTAACCCTACCACTATCCAGTTTTAACTAAACGATGGGTTATTGTTGTTGTTGTTGTTGTTGTTGCTGCTGTTGTGTGTGTGAGTGTGTACTGGTCCTTAACTGTGGTTACCATTTAAAGAGCATGTCTTTGCACACATTCATGCTATGCTCTTGACAAAATGTAGCCAATGCGGTATGTCTCTGATGGTAATTTTTCTTTTTCTTTACATGTTTATCTTTAGGAACTGCAAGTTGGAATGTGAGTAAGGTCAGTGCACCAAATCTGTTAAGTAAATAACTTACCAGCATCAAGTCTGAATGGCTATAACAACTGTGATTGATAGAGCTGTACAAACACTACAACTTGATGTCGAGATATTTTTTATATAATATTATATTTTTAAAGTGGACTTATATGAATGGAGGACTTATATGAATGGAGCCTAAAATTATCACTAATAAAGACCCTTGTGGTTATGAGTTTGGAACTCCATAGATTCTGCGCACTTTACTTAAGGACTTGATATATCTCTGTCGGCTCTCTTTTGATATTAAAAAAAAAGTTGCATGCCGAACTAAGCTAAAGTTACATGCAGCCATAGTGGGAGTCCTCAAAATCTGTGTGCCTGGATTGTTTGTAGTTGTGGTTCCTGGTATATAGCAAAGTGCTAGCCAGTTGGTGTAGAAGCTCTCCTCCACTAAACGGGTCATTAGGCACTCAACTAGGACGACTAATTAGGCAAGCGTGGGTGCTGAATGTTTTTCCTGACCCCACGCTTGCCTAACTTTAGTGCCTAAATCAACATGTCTAGTTGTAGAGTCAGGTATCTATTGTACTTCCCAGTCAGGAACCACAAACTCAAACAGTTCAGGCGCTCAGGTTTTGTTATACTTATGCAGATTTTTTTAATACCAAAACAGAGCTCACAGAGATTTGAGCTATATATCCAGTGAAGTGTGCAGAACCTACGGAGGTCCAAAGTCGTAACCACAAGGTTATGAAGCCACATTTTCCTGACCCCTTGCCCACCCACCAATAGTGTACAATGCTATCCATGGACACATCTTTTGCTAGGGCTAGAGAGTAGCGTACAGAGCAATGCTGCTGGACCATTTTCATTGGTTACTGGAAAAATTAAAGAAAAAAGTGTTCCATGAATACAAGCACTAACAAAACCTTGTGGCTATGATTTTGGAGGTCCATATATTTTGCACATTTCACTGTATAAACATGAGATATAACTCAAAAGATGATCTCTCTATGTGCTCTCTTTTGGAACATTGTTAAATTCAAGTCAAAGTTACCTGCAGGCTAAGTGGAGGCGCCTCAGAAATAAATCTTAGTGCCTGAACTGCTACGGTTGTGGTTCCTTAGAAAGTGTCCCAGGAAAAGTAGTCCCACCCTTCACATGAACAAAAGTCGATGCATAAAATATAATAGAAACAATCATTCTCTAGTATTTGTATTGCTCTAGTGATCACAATAGTTAGAGTCAGTCAAGACTTGATTCTGGAAAAGAGCAACTGAAGTAGAGTTTGTGTAGTGATTTCACTTCACATTCCAACCTGTAATGCCCAAAGAAAAACAGGTGTGGCAAAACAAAATACCATTAGAAAGCATATTTTATGGGTTATATTTTAGTATATAAATTAGGACAGAGACTCTTTAACAAAACCACATTTTCAGACCCTTTGGGGGGGAGGGGAGGAGGGAAAGGGCAGGGATTGCCGTCCCATTTGTTCTTGTGGACTGATAAGTTGTTGATTGGTGTGGACTGCTTATGGGTCAATGTTTGTTTAGAACTAGTTTCCCCGTGGTGACTTGGAATGTGTAGTTGATTGGTGTGGATTGATGGTATGATGCTGACTGTTTTTCAGATCACAGGCAAATTGCAGTCCTTCACAATATGTAGCAAACACAATTAGTGCGGCCTTTGATAAGGTACAAACATGACAAACAGTGTGGATATGGCAGAGTGAGCGGCTGTACAATAGACTGCTATCAAGAATAATACAAACTCATGATGATGTCTAAACAGGAATAGTGGATGAACTGATAGATTCCGCAGCACCACCCACCCCACACACACACCCCAGTTCCACTAATGACCCCAGCAAGTTTTTAGTTGTGTTGGGACAAAGTTGTTTACTCATGTTGGTAAAGTATTTCTTTGTCTATGGCAACATGTTGGGGGTTGCAAATTAGCCTGAAGCTGCTCTTGATTGCATTCAGCTCTGGACTGTTAATTAGCCCTAGTCCTAGCCCTAAACAACTTTCTGATTACCAGGACCCATCCACATGTCTTGTTTTATTGTAGCTATAAAGTAGGAAGCCAATCATCCTAATATGTTGGAACAGGGGGGTGTTCGGTTAGCTCAAATTTTTTGATAAGCATTGTTCATATCACAGATCTTGAGCTTATTTTCTATCTTAAGGACTACTGTTTTTTCTGTGTTTAGGATATGTAGCCATACTCCCTGCTTTGAAATGGAACAACGAAAGAAAGTGCAGCATTTTTAAATGCCACATGCACAGATTTTAAGTTGCCTCAACACTCGTCTGTGCATGTTATTTCAGAGTAGTATGTTTAGCTATTGCAATCTTCATGACTGATCTACAGTGTGCTAATAAACACCCACCCACATCATAGCAGTGCTTTAACAGTGTTATTTACCACCTAAGGGCTTAGAGGCAATTATATGACTTGGAAGTAATGGGGAGCAGTAGCATGCCCTTTTGGTTTGACTGTATTTCAAAATTGCAGATGGCAAATAATCAGCCAATATTAGCTCCAAGAAGACTCCAGGCATGCCTTTCTTTGATAAGGTAGTAAAGTGGCAGTGCAAACAACAACAACATTGTGAGTGTGAATAGCTTAAAAGCATCTTCAAGGTCTGCCTATCTCTGTTTGTATCTATCCATTTCCCCCCTCAACTTCAAATGTTCTAATGCACTTCCAATGACTATTCTGTTTCTTGATTACTTGTTTATGAAAGGGTGTGGCTGTCAAAAGTGCAACAGACTAGTTCACATGCTGTTTTATAATCAGAATTGGGTAACTATGTTATCCACTTAACTCGAGCTATAAGTAAGAAAGACTGACCACTGCTCAGTTCTGCTGCAGGGTTTGTGGAGTTCTGACTCCAGGACAGCTGTTACTAAGTCCAAATGAGACTAGCTGATCTACAAAACAGCCACTGTTAGGTAGGTTAAATTCTTCTGTGCAACTCTTTGGAAGTCCACTGGGTCTTTATGGAGGATCCAGGTGGTTAATTGCCCACCTGTCTGGGATGTCTGGACCACACAATGACATCTGGAACACCATAGTGAAATTCATCGAACTAGTAAGGCATTATGAATTTAAATGTAAAGAAGTAGCAAGGTTTTTGACAATGATTTATCTTGAACGCCATACAAGAATCTTGTATCCATGCTAGACCTCTCATTTTATACATGGACCACCCTTGTGGATCTGTTGTGGAAATTCTAGAGCCCCCACTGACCAAATCCTTGAAAGAGGCTGTAGCTGACCCCACATGGGTACAGTCAACAATAGCAGCAAGACATGGCATATGTGGATATGTGTAGTGCCCAACAGCAATTATAGAGACTTTATAGAACTCTGTGTAGACCTCCACTACTCCATTATAATGCATACAAGCAATCAAACAAACAAGAAACTATAAACAAGGAGAAGATTTGTACGAATATTTTCAGCTGCCATTTAATACTTTACGGTTTCTCTTTCAATCAGCTTTCTTGTTTTTTAGTAGTGCCAATGTCTCTACCAAAATACTTCAGGGGGAAATTAAAAAATGAAAACAGCACAATGCATCCACACTTGCTGGCAACATGTTTCCCATAACAAATGCACGTCATTCATTGAACCATCTGAATAACAAACAGTGTTTATGCACAGCAATGCATCAGACAGATGAAGATGGGCTTGGTTTCATGTACATAGTCTTGTGAGTTGAGACCCAGCAATTAGGTAGCTCCAGCCCTATATCTGGATTGAAACACTGGTCCATAGGTGAAATGTGATGTGTAGCATCTACTTCACGAGCAACTCTCACCATTTGCTGGCCTCTATCAATCACAGAAGTCTTTCCCCACAGGGTTGGGTGGGTTAGTTCCACACATGCTCTGTGATAGCAGACTTCTCAAGTTCTCCCTTTCTGCAAGCATCTTTATGCTCCTTGATTCAGGTCTCCAACCTCCTCATTCTTTCGCCAATATATACTTTCCCACAACTGCAGGGAATCATATACACAACTGATAATTTCATGGTAGCTTCCAATTAATCTTTGACCCTGGTAAGCTGAGATGCTAATCTCAAGCCATATTTAAAAACAAACACCTGATATAAAATATTCCACACACTTGTCTCATATCTTCACTTAGACCAGCCACATACATAGGGGGTGATGGTTAAGGGTATAGTGAGGGGAGGAGGGGAGTGAGGAGGGATGGTTCCTCTATATTCTTATTTCCTTGTGATTTTTCCTATCTCCCCATGGGAACTTCATTTGCGTCCACATTGAAAATAATGTGCATTAACGCACATCTCTCTGTTCCAACTGGATAGGTGGTTGGAGTCAAAGCATTCACATAACTGCATGATTGTGCATTACAATGAATTGCATTTACTCACGTCTTCACAATGCTGAAGGTTGGACTTCAAAATTATAAGCTAACTATATTGCCAAACTGGTTAGCACATATATAGATAGAGAACTGTTGCTATCTTTAAAACCTCTGCATCTGAACTTCTGAAGTTCATGCATTTGCAACCTTTGTATATTTCCCTCAGCTCGGCTCTCTCCTCTTCCTTCTCTGCAGCAAATGTTTCCTGTGCATCTATAGATAGTCGATCAGCAAGAAATGGACACTAACAGCACACTCCATCTCAACTACCGATACAGTTATACATGATTTTTTTTGACTTAATAGGCGTGTGGTTAATTTATTATTTTTGCTCTTTCACTGCTTCTATTCAGGTTTCCATATCTTTTGTCTGGGATGGATTTAAGGGATGTTAGTGAGTAACTTTGTATTCTTTTTACCCGATACCAATAACTCAATTTTGTAACATCTCCCTTTCTTTTTGCTCAACGATTTGAAAATAAATATCTTAGTGCATGTACATGATTAAGATGCTTAACTAGTATGCCACATAAATGGAGCTTTGATGTTACAAATGGATTATATTATTTGTTGGCTACTTGTAGAAGTCCTCTATGGTAACTCAATTTCTGGACCTAGTTACATAGAAATCACCATAAAACCAAGGTTACACACAATAATACTATCACAGCTCATGTATGTTAATTATTTGTGTTGTAATTAAAGAGCCTTCAAGATCAAGAGGCAACACAATTGTGGTTGACTGCAACAGAGTCACAAAATTATGATGCAACTCTTCAACATTTGTAATCTTTTTATGGAATAGCAATAACCATATTGACAGTCAACACCTATTTGCCATCTTTAGTGCAAGAACAGTTATTGTGTTCATCATAACTCTTTTATTTTTAATATGTGGGTTGTGTATACCAAAATGTTATAAGTGTGTAAACTACACCAGCACCGATCCAGGACCCAACATATTTCATGGTTTGAGCAGCCAATACATTCACTTAGATGCACCTGACATCTCTAATCTAACCCTTAGGTGGCCCTGAACTGTTCAGACTTCTCCATTGATAATTGTCATGTAATTAAAGAACATCAAAAACTGATCCATCTTGCCAAGGCTTGAACATCAATTCATATTGAGAAGACTAGCAACTCATTATGTTGCATCTCCATTCTCCTCAGCTACGTGATGTGTGTGTGAGGGGAATATTCTATTTCCAGGAAAAATATCCATTTAACTTGGAACAAATTTATGGCTAGGTTTCCTTCACCCCTAACCCAAGGCATCAAGGATGGCTGGACACACATCATCACTTTTTATCCTCGTGTGTGAAGAATAGCAGATACAGGCTTTGTAGGAGCTGGTAAAGGTAAGAGATAATGTGCTAATTTCAGGATACCTATCAGCCTTTTTGTGAAGACACACCCCAGAATATTTTAGGATAGTGTGTGTGTGTGTGTGTGTGGTTGGGGTGCGGGGGTGGGCGGGCAAGGGGGGAAGGGGAATTCCATCAATTTTTATATCCATGATTGTTTCCCAGGTACTTGAAATTACCCCCTAGCTTGATTATATATTTCCTCCCTACTAGATAGCACTTAAAATAACTTGTAGACTCCACTGATCAAACTATAAATTTTTCTGAAGTTTTGTTGGTGAGAAGTCATGGACATGTGCTCAGTGATGGACAGCTGCAGAGTGACTGGGTAAATGCATTACCACATTTGTATAAAGAGATTACCACACTATGTAATTATCAATATCTAATATACAGATGGGACTGTTCCTGGGTTGCCTGCTCAATTGTGGATCCAAGCTTTATCTTGAACAATCTCTGGGTGGTCCCAATAATCCAAATCTTGGGTTTGCTGGTGAAACATTATAGCTACCTCTCTTTCTCCCTCTATCCCGACATATATAAACCAACACCAGATGTACTGTATCATTAGTAGCTAGCTACTGGCGAGGCAGTATACAAAAGGGATGGATTTGGGTACTATATAGTTGCCTTCTGCCTCTTTGTATGGAGGAGAGGTTAGCTTCAAAGACAAAATAGAATGCAGAAAGCATCTTCTTGCTTCTCTATTTATGATGCCCGAAATTACATTCTGACATTAAACCAGAGTGTGTGTGTGTGTGTGTGGTGTGATGTGTATGTGTATGTGTATAGAAGGAGGGAGGAGAGGGAAAGGGGGGAAGAGAAAAGGCCTTACATAATCATAAATATTTTCATGTTCAAATTGCATGTAAAATAATAACCCAAAAGCTGTTTGTACAAGATGGGGCTGCAGCGTAGTTGTAATTTTTACTCCAGACCTTCAGAGTGCTAGATAGACATATGGAGCCAGCATACTAAATGCAGCTGCTTGGGTATTATTCTAGGAGCACCCATGGCAACTAGGAAACTCCAGGAGGGGGATTTCAAAACTTAATCAGTTTTTGGCATGTTGCAGCCTATAAAAGAGCACAGCAAGTTACCTCATACTTAAATAAATTTGATGGGATCTTATAACCTGCATGATCTGTGCAGTGTAGTCACCTCGTTTATGCTGTGCTTGTGATTCTATTGAGTTATAGTGCAAGAGGTAACTGGATAACTTACATCAGAGCTCAGGTTCAAAGAAGAGGAGAAAAAGAATCCTAGAAGAGTGGCCAGGAATCAAGGTAAGAAGACTGATAGTGGTGATCTTGTTTTATTTCCTTTCAGCTCGAGATTTATAAGAAAAGGATGTCCAATGATAAATGCTCTGTGCCATTGGAAGTTACTAACCAGGAAAATTCTGCATCAGTAGAAATTATTACTACTCCACCAGAGCATAACATTGCTACAGGGAACATTGCTGGCTCATTAGTTAAAATTTCTGATAGTTCCAAAGCCCATGGGAGATATGGAGGTCAACAGGTAGATGAGGATACTGACAGGGTGCTGTCACCATTGCCTCAGGAAGGTGACGTTTGTGTTTCCGTGCTGAGCACAAGTTACACGCAAAGTGAGACTTATATTAAGAGCCGACCAAGCTCCCCCCTTTTATTGGCTGTGCGTGGAGCTGTGGACTCCCTTCACCAGTATGTTGACTTTGACATACTCAGCAAGATAGGCTCTGCGTTCTTTGCTGAAGTATTTAAGGTCATTTAGTAATTTTCAGAACTGCGATAATTGAAACAATACTGAGAGAGCCTCCAACCCAAAGTTCTTACAAACACTCATGCACACATGCAAACACATGCAGACACTTTGCCAATGTGGACTCTTGAAGACTATTTTTATGAAACTATATCATGCGGTTATATAGCACAATAATATATTGTCAACTTAGGAAAAGTTAACATAAATTTGTCAACCTACTTAAAAGTTCTTTAACCTACATGGGGGGAAAGTGTAGTCTTTAATTAATACTCAAATATTTATATGTTTATCACGATGTAGCTGGTTAAACTTTGATGAGCCAAATTCAATCAGTATAGGTACTATTTCCATTACCAAAGTGATGAAAAGTGTGTCATATTTCTTGATGCCCTTGTGGTTTGGTCTGGAGTCAAGTGGTCTCCCTTCATTGGTGATGACCTTCAGATAATCCTCATTGGTTTACTTACTGTGGGTTATGTAGAGATATACTCAGAGATGGCATCTTGCTCTGTATATATGCCCCACCCTGCTTCCTTGTCTCAATAAGGGAAACTTTTTGATTTATTTGGTTTCCTTGGCACAGAATATGTGACTTAAAAAAAGAAGCTAACTTGTAGTGCTAACTATTTTATCTCCTTTGCTATCTTCAGGTTAAACACAAACTAACGGGGGAGGTGATGGTGTTGAAGAGAAACAGGAGCACCAGCAGAGATAGCCTGCTGAAAGAGGTGGAGCTATTGAAGAGTCTGCAGCATCCTAACATACTCCAGTGCGTGAGCTTTTATTAACTTGTGTGTAATTTTATTGAGAATAATCTCAGCTGCTGCAATTCCATTACAAACTCCGATTATTTCTATAGCACCTTTTATGTGTAATGGACACCAAGCTTTTAAGTTCTCTCTGGGTTGTTAGGACAGTTAGGGATCTATATGGTATCTCACTTTGAAGTGCTGGTTTTGCTGTCATTGACCTTGGCTTCATTCTGTCCATAACTCGCTAAAAACAATATATGCATGCCACCACCATCCTTGACATGTCCTCCTTCAAATAAAATGAGCAATGTTAATGCCACTTACTCATAACTCTTATTGTATTTACAGTTATGTGGGGGCTTGTATATACGAAGGTCAACTCCACCCACTTACTGAGGTGAGTGTTAGAATATGCTTAGCTGATTAGGCCAAAATGAATATTATTTCCACACAAATCAGTTAGAGTTAAATGTCACCAAAGAAGGTGTGCATGTGTGTGTGTGTGTGTATCTGCAGGTGTGTGTGATGTGTGTGTATAATTAGGTATATATTTATAATGGCTGGTCTTTAAGACAGAGCAGGATAGAGGTAGCTAAGACTCAATTATTTTAAATTTTGTATTCTGCCAAAAGTTACGAGCATAAAAACAAACAAACAAACAAACAACAACAACAAAATTCATAGCATGTTAGCGGTGGAACACTGGAAGATCTCATCAGAGACCAAAGTGTGTTCCCATGGTCCTTGAGGGTTCATCTCTCCCTGGACATAGCCAGTGGCATGGAGTACCTCCACCAACAGAATATGCTCCACAGAGACCTGAACTCACATAATGTGCTCCTACGGAAACTAAATTCACAGTACACTGCTGTGGTAGCAGACTTTGGACTTGCCAAGACAACACCTCCCTCTTTCAGGTGAGTGGACATAACAATTTGATTATTTTTTGTGTACATAATTTTAGGTGGTCAAGGATTATTGTATTATTATTAGATCAGAAGATTTATGAAATACCTACCTCTAAGTTGCTACATGAGACATCATCATTTTGAAATTTAGCACCCTTCACTATAGCTGGAATTCCATTTATTCTTCTCAATCTATATATATAGTAGGCTTGATATAGTTCTAGGCAATCTCAGGAAGTGTGGCATGCAAGTTCTTATTTCTCCTGCAATTAGAGCAATATGGGGGGGGGGGGGGGAAACCAATGTTATTGTCAATTTGTACATCAATATCAGAATTTGAGATTCACCTCCCCCAAAAATTACAGCAGGAAACTCATGCGTATGGGGTCTACAGTGGGTACCGCCTATTGGATGGCTCCCGAGGTGCTCCAAGACAAGCCCTATAATGAGATGGCAGATGTCTTCTCGTATGGCATCACTCTCTGCGAGGTCATCTCAAGACTGAGTGCTGAACCTGAGGATATCCCAAGGACAAAGGTCATTGGCTTATTAAGAAGAGTCACATTAGAATGTGGTAGCAAAAACAAAAAGCGCTGCTTACAACTATGTAGAGCATTCTGTGTCTGCAGAGCTCCTCCCACCTATAAATGTATAGGCAGCTAGTATTATAATGCAATATGTACATCTGATGGGTATTGTAAAGTATTCTAATTCTATACATGAATAACTAATGAGGACACTTGTCCTAACTCAAGTCGAACAGATATTAATTTTTCCACTAGAGCCTCTCTCTCCGAGTAGAGAAGAACTTCCTCCTGTTTGGTATCATATTATGTATTTTCCTTTCTATATAGCACTATGGACTGGATGTGGAAAAATTCCAGACACTACCGGAAGTGGTGCAGGGCTGCTGTCCCAGAGAATTCATGGAACTGGCCTTCATGTCATGTAGGGTAAGCCCCTCACTAGTTCAGTGGAGAATGATCTACATGTAGTATTTAAACACAACATCTATGCAACCTCAATAAAAATCCTCTGCATCACACACATCAGACATCAGAGGTTGACATGACAGTTGAATAGAGGCCTCACGTTTGCACACCTATTCTCCATAACCATGGCTGGCCTCTGCTCTGGTTCACCATATACTCCTCAAATAGTTGCAGTGCCTATCAGCCCTTCTAATTGGCAGATTCAAGTAATAATACATGATATGATCACAATTATTACTATTTCCTATATTGTGTGCAGCTGCAACCAGTGGAGCGCCCTTTATTTATGGACATCAAGACACAACTCCATATGATACAGAGCAAGCATAATCTTCACGCCTTTGATGACACCATCAAACCAAAGCCACGAACCAGGTTAAGCATCTGTGAATATCCTGATTTGCGACCACTTATTCATACTGATAGCTCTGTAGTATAACTAGACTAGTTATCTACATAATGCATAGCATCATTTTAGTGTACTCTATTATAACAGAAACAATTGTATGACAAAAACTGTGCTAGCTATTTACATAATGTATAACATCATATTTTGTAATTTCTACTATTATTATAACCCAATTTGTACTATGACAAAAATGTGCTATATAGCTATATTTTTTGAATTTCTGATCATTTTGTACAGTATTTGTGTAAAAAAGAAAACTTTTAAACTCGCAAATTGAAATGCCATCTTTGCAGAAGGACAGTATGTCATGCATATTCGGCAAATCTGTGCTATGGAGGATTGTGCCTTGTGCTATTACAGATACTTCTCCCCAGCCCTATATAGTCTCGACACTATCCCTAACCTACCACTATCCAGTTTTAGCTAAATGATGGGTTGTTGTTGTTGTCTGTGTGTGTGTGTTTGTGTATGGTGGTCTAGTAATTTTTCATGGGGGGTTAGTACAATGTTGTCCATCAGCAGTGGAGTAGGAACAGGGGGGGCCGGGGGGGGCCAGTGGCCCCCCCAATAAAACTAACATGAAACTAACATGTAAAAAAAAAATCAATGAATCTGTTACTATAATATTAATATATACTAAGTGGTATATAGTAAAATATTATTTTAGTAATGGCTGCAAAGCACCATAAATCAGTGGATATGAATGTGGGATGGGGGTAGGCCCTAGTACAACAAATATTGGGGAGCCACTCCACCCCCCCCCCCCCCCCCCCTCCCCAAGAAAATTAATCAGTCGGTACATACTGTAGTACATAGCTTGCTATCCCAAACCATAAACCACCCAAGTATGGAAGTGTTAATCTTAAGTAGATGCTATCCCAAACCATAAACCACCCATGTATGAAAGTGTTAATCATTAGTAATTAGTCAAAATCACATGACATACTGATAGCAGTAGCTGGATAGCCATGGCCAAGAGGAAAAGGTGCTTTGAGAGTGGGCAATCTAATTTGACTTCATTCTTCAAATCAAGAGTACAACCTGAACAAGGTGAGATCATAATGTTTAGCTACCTAGGTACTCACTTACACTTCATGTGAATTCCAGGAGATGAATCTGACTGTGACATTCACACTGACAGTGACAATGAAGAAAGCTCTGACAAACATTTTGAAAGCCATACAGATCCATCTTCAGGTAGTAGTGGCATCTCTCAAATGGAAGTTCCATGTAGTGGTAGTTCTCAAGATCCTTCAGCTTTGGTTCCAGGTATCAGTACATGTAATGGTTCTTGTTGTACTGGTTCTGAAATATCACAACCAACAAATCCTACAATATTGAAGAAAACTGAAAGGTCTTTTGGTTCTGGTGGAAACGCCCGTAAGAGATCTTTTGGGGCTTCATGGTATAAGCAATATCTATGGCTTCACTTGTGCTGTTCAGAATTTAAGGTATATTGCTTTTATTGTAAGCTTGCTATTAAGTTAAATGTGAGCGTAGTAAGTATAAAAGCTGATGCAGCATTTTCTACTGTAGGATTTTCCAATTGGAAAAAGGCAATTGATAGGTTCAAAGATCATGAATCCTCTCTTGCTCATAGAGATTCGTTTGCAGCTTTCATTGCTTCAAGAAGTTCTTCTGTTAATGAGCTGTTGCTGAAAAGTTTAGATCAAAACCAAGCAAAACGAAGATGTAGCCTACTTCAACAACTTGCAGCACTACGTTTCTTGTTGCGACAGGGCATATCTATTCGAAATGACCATGCTGGTGGTTCCAATCTGAGAGTAATGCTTAAAAGTGTACTAAATGAAAGTTCATGGGTATGTGAGAACAAGTACCAGTCACCCGAAATCATAAATGAAATGATTGAAATAATGGCCCATAAAGTATTACGTTCCTTACTGTCAGAGGTGAATTTTCAACGCTGGTTCTCACTTATGGCTGATGAGACAAGAGATTTTGCAATTTGAGAGCAGTTGGTTTTATGTTTGAGATGGGTCTCAGAAAACTATGAAGTATTTGAAGATCAGGTTGGCCTTATTCAAGTCGATAATACCAGAGCTGAAACCATCTATTCATCCTTGAAGGATTGTCTTGTACGTTTAGGAATACCATTTCAAAATTGCAGGGGTCAGGCATATGATGGTGCCCGCAATTTTCAGGGATATGTAACTGGTGTAGCTAAAAGGTTTACTGATGATAATGCTGCAGCAATTTCTGTGCATTGTCTAGCTCATTGTGTCAATCTCTGCCTACAAGAAGTAGCTAGAAGTAGCAAGTCTATCAAAGAAGGTTTGAATTTTGCAATGGACATAATTCAGCTAATCAAGTATTCTCCTAAACGGCAAATTATTTTTGAAGCTGTCCAGAAGCAACAAGACTCCTCCCCATCCACTTCTGGGATTAGGAGCCTATGTCCTACCAGGTGGACTGTTCGCACTAGTGCAATGCCGGCAATCATAAGCAATTATGAAGCTTTGCGGGAATGTATGGAGATATCATCTCATGGTACAGATGACTGTTCAAGGTGTGCTAATGGTATCCTTGCATTGATGGATCGTTTTTCAATATACTTTGGTCTAAAATTTTCAATTTTATTATTCAGCATGACTGAACAACTATCCATTCACCTGCAAGGAAAGGATACTAAAGTGGAAGATGCGTATTTTGCAGTGAATATGTGCATTAGATCACTACAGCAATTGAGGAGTGATGATAGTTTTCTAATATTTTTTGATTCAGTCAAAGAAGAGGCATCAAGAAAGTGTGATCCACCTGTCCTTCCTCGACAGAGACAGCTTCCAAGGTGAATTGATGATGGTACAGCTCAGCATGTGCATGCATCTGTAGAAGATTTCTACAGAAAATAATATTTCCAAGCAATTGACAGTGTTATAAGAGTTTTAGAGAATCGCTTTTCACAAGGAAACTTTTTGCTGGTTAGAAAGTTGGAAAACTTGCTTCTTGATTGTGCCAATGGGAAGGCTGTTTTACTGCCTCAAGAATTATGCAAACTTTACCAAACTGATATTGATTTTGAGAGACTCAAATTACATTTACAAATGTTACCTGATGCCATAAAATCTACAGTTCTAGATGGCATTCAGATTCAGAAAGTCACAAGGGTTCAAACTATTTGTGATGTCTTCAATGCACAATATAAATCAAGTGTATGCTGACAGAAGTGCATAAGCTTTTGAAGATTTACTTGACAATACCTGTCACAACAGCTACAGCTAAACGCAGCTTCTCTGCTCTCAAGCGCATAAAAACGTATTTGAGAAACTCAATGACTCAACAACGTTTAAACCACTGCATGCTTCTACACATTCACCGGCAAAGAACTGATGACCTTAATCTATCTGAAATTGCACAAGAATTTATCGATAGGAATGAGAGGAGAAGGAACTTCTTTGGACGCTTTTGACTGTATATATAGCTAATTGTATTTTTTCCTTAATACTGACCTCAATCATATTACAATTTTTGCTGCCCAACATGATAGCTAATGTTATAATATATACTTGTGGTAGCAATCAGGGGCATACCCAGGATTTTCTGAAGGGGAGGGCGCTCCAATTTGACTTTTAATATTCTAAGATGTCGAATGATTTGTTCAAGGAAAGATTTTTGAGGGAAACAGGGGGAAAAGCTGTGTGTTTTGCGGGCCACAGGTTGTTGGGGGAGGGGGGGGGGCAGTTGGTTAGGGGAGGGGGCTGCAGGTTGTTGGGGGAAGGGGATTGCAGTTATTTGAGGGTGGTGGCTGCAGGTTGTTGGGAGAGGGGGAGGGCGCAGGTGACTGACCATCAAGGGCCAAAAATTTCCCGAGATCTATTTCTAGTTTGTTCTTTAATACTGAATTGTGAATACTAAACGTTCTGTGGCTAAGTTCAACCCTGTAACTGAATTCTTCAGAGCATTTGTTATTACTTTACAGAATGGCTATTAGTCCTCCAGAATGCATCAAAATCAATCTCAGAGCATCATATTTTCCAAAAAAATTCTGGAGGGGGGAGCATCCCCCCAGACCTCCCTACCTACATGCTTTAGCACTCCCTCTACATCGATACTGACTTTGGAATCCCACCCCCACCCTCAAAATCCTGTGTCTCTTTAGACTGGCCCCCCCAAGGGCCCCAATGTGAAACATCTTCCTACTCCACTGCCAGTGGAGTAGGAACAGGGGGGGGCAGGGGGGCCAGTGGCCCCCCCAATAATTACGGAGGGGGGGCCTGGCCCCCCAATAAAACTAACATGAAACTAACATGTAAAAAAAAATCAATGAATCTGTTACTATAATATTAATACATACTAAGTGGTAATAAAATATTATTTTAGTAATGGCTGCAAAGATAGTATCTCATCGAGTATCTCAAAGTCATCGTACTGTTTAAGAGAGTCCGCAGCTCCACGTACAGCTAATAAGAGGGGGGGGGGAAGCTTGGTCTGCCCTTGATATGATGCTCGCTTTCGATTTGACTCCACCAACGCAACACTTCACAGAGACCTCAACTCACTAATGAGAATTTAAACGGAAACTACCGTGGTAGTACTTTGGACTTGCGCCAAGACAACCCCGCCCTCTATTAGGTGAGCGATTTGATTATTTTATTTTTTGTCAACAAAATGTTTTAATGGTCACAAGTGTTGTGTAAAGTCTAAAAGTTTGTTGTTGACAAGTCATTCCAGTATAGTTTGTTTGTCTTTAAAATAATGTATTTTTTCTCTCTTCAGAAGATTCATGTACTACATCAAATACCTGGGACATCATATTTAGAAGCCTTCACTATAATGGGATTTATTTTTCTTTCTCAATCTAGCAGGCTTGATTTGTATAAATATGTTGATTTAGTTCTAGGTAATCTCAGGAAGTGTGGCATGCAAGTTCTTATGTCTCCTGCAATTATAGCAATATGGGGGGAAAAACCTACAAAAGTTTTCTTATTGTCAATTTGTATATCATAATATCAAAATTTGTGATTCACTCCCAAAGGTGTATTTTTTAATGATTTCAACAGCAGGAAACTCATGCATGCATAGTGGGTTCTGCCTATTGGATGGCTTCTGAGGTGCTCCAAGACAAGCCCTACAATGAGATGGCAGATGTCTTCTCATATGGAATCACTCTCTGCGAGGTCCTCTCAAGAGACTGAGTGCTGAACCTGAAGATATCCCAAGGACAAAGGTCATTCACTAATTAAGAAGAGTCACATTAGAAAGTGTAGCACAAAAAAGAGGGCTGCTTTCAACTATGCAGAGCATTCTTAGTCTGCAGAGCTCCTCCCACCTATAAATGTATAGGCAGCCAGTATTATAATGCAATACGTACATCTGATGGGTATTGCTAATTCTATATATGAATAATAAAGGAGGCATGGCAACCTGGGAATACTTTCCCTACATCAGAAATCCAGATGACCCTTTCCAATCCAACATCCTAGGGATTGAAAGGTCACTGAACAGCCAGCCTCTGGATTCCTGGTCTCTGGATTGCCGACCTCTGAGTAGCCAGCCTCTGGATGTCTGACTCTGGATAGCTGAATTCTGTGTGCCAGCCTCTAGATGTCTGACATATGGGCCAACCTCTATGGGACAAGCCTCTGGATGGCAGACCTCTGAGTAGCCAGGCTCTGGATGTGTGGCTTCTTGATGTATGACCTCAGTGGGGCCAGGCTCTGGATAGCCTCAATGTAGCCTCTGGATAAGCTCTATGATAAGTGTTATAGTATTGTGTTCTGGATAGTTTTCATTCACTTTCTGGACTACTTTTCCTAGAGCACTTTTTCTTTTTCCTTTATTTCTTTGGAAAAATAAAAAATAATCAATGAAAGTGGTCCAGAAGCTTTGCACTGTGCACTACTCCCCTAGACATTGCAAAAGATGGATCCATGGACAACATTGTACTAACCCCCCATGAAAAATTACTAGACCACAACACACACAAAACAACAACAACAACAACAACCCATCATTTAACTAAAACTGGATTAGGTGTACAGTGTCAAGACTAGGGCTGGGGAGAGGTATCTGTAATAGCACAAGGCACAAACCATAGCACAGATCTGCCAAATATTCATGACATATAATGTCCTTCTGCAAGAATGGCATTTCATTTTGCGAGTATAAAGTCTCACAAATGCTTTTATTAAAAATGATCAGAAATTCTTAGTCATAATAAAAATAAAGATAGCACATTTTTGTCATAGTACAAAATGGGTTAAAATAATAATAGAGTGCACTATACAATATACAAATGATGTTATATACAAAATGAAGTTACACATTATGTAGATAGCTAGCACAGTTTTTTTCATACAATAAATTTTGGTTCTGTTATAATAGAGTACACTAAAATGATGCTATGCATTATGTACATAACTAGTCTATAGAGCTATCAGTATGAATAAGTGGTAGCAAATCAGGATATTCACAGATGCTTAACCTGGTTCGTGGCTTTGGTTTGATGGTGTCATCAAAGGCGTGAAGACCATGCTTGCTCTGTATTATGCAGAGCTGTGTCTTGATTTGCGTAAATAAAGGACGCTCCACTGGTTGCAGCTGCACACAATATAGGTAATTGTAAAGTATTATTACATGTACTTGAATCTGCCAATTTGATGGCTGATAGGCAATGCAACTATTTGAGGGTTATGAGGTGAACCAGAGCAGAGGCCAGCCATGGTTATGGAGAATAGGTGTGCAAATGTGAGGCCTCTATTTAACTGTCATGTCACACTCTGAAGTCTGATGTGTGTGATGCAGAGGACTTATATTATTGTGGTTGCATAGATGTTGTGTTTAAATACTAATACATGTGCATGTAGATCATTCTCCACTGAACTAGTGAGGGGCTTACCCTACATGACATGAAGGCCAGTTCCATGAATTCTCTGGGACAGCAGCCCTGCACCACTTCAGGGAGTGTCTGGAATTTTTCCTCATCCAGTCCATAGTGCTAGAAAGGAAAATACATAATATGATACCAAACAGGAGGAAGTTCTTCTCTACACGGAGAGAGAGGCTCTAATGGAAATATTTACATCTGTTCGACTTGAGTTAGGACAAGTGTCCTCATTAGTTATTCATGTATAGAATTAGAATACTTTAGCAATACCCATCAGATGTACATATTGCATTATAATACTAGCTGCCTATACATTTATAGGTGGGAGGAGCTCTGCAGACACAGAATGCTCTGCATAGTTGAAAGCAGCCCTTTTTTTTGCTACCACATTCTAATGTGACTCTTCTTAATAAGCAAATGACCTTTGTCCTAGGGATATCCTCAGGTTCAGCACTCAGTCTTGAGATGACCTCGCAGAGAGTGATGCCATACGAGAAGACATCTGCCATCTCATTGTAGGGCTTGTCTTGGAGCACCTCGGGAGCCATCCAATAGGCAGTACCCACTGTAGACCCCATACGCATGAGTTTCCTGCTGTTCATCATAATTTTTTGGGGGGGTGGGGGGGGGGGGGGGGGTGAATCTCAAATTCTGATATTGATGTACAAATTGACAATAACAGAGAGAACTTTTGTTGGTTTTCCTCCCCATATTGCTCTAATTGCAGGAGAAATAAGAACTTGCATGTCACACTTCCTGAGATTGCCTAGAACTACAAATCAAGCCTACTATATATATATAGATTGAGAAGGATAAATGGAATTCCAGCTATAGTGAAGGCTGCTAAATTTCAAAATGATGATGTCCCAGGTATTTCATGTAGCAACTTAGAGGTAGGTATTTCATAAATCTTCTGATCTAATAATAATACAATAATCCTTGACCACATAAAATTATGTACACAAAAAATAATCAAATCGTTATGTCCACTCACCTGAAAGAGGGCGGTGTTGTCTTGGCGAGTCCAAAGTCTGCTACCACAGCAGTGTACTGTGAATTTAGTTTCCGTAGGAGCACATTATGTGAGTTCAGGTCTCTGTGGAGCATATTCTGTTGGTGGAGGTACTCCATGCCACTGGCTATGTCCAGGGAGAGATGAACCCTCAAGGACCATGGGAACTCACTTTGGTCTCTGATGAGATCTTCCAGCGTTCCACCGCTAACATGCTATGAATTTTGTTGTTGTTGTTTGTTTGTTTGTTTGTTTGTTTTTGTGCTCGTAACTTTTGGCAGAATACAAAATTAGAATACTAATATATTAGACATCAACTACCTCTATCCTGCTCTGTCTTAAGGACCAGCCATTATAAATATATACCTAATTATACACACACACACACACACACATGCACACATGCACACCTTCTTTGGTGATATTTAACACCACTAACTGATTTGTGTGGAAATAATATTCATTTTGGCCTAACCAGCTAAGCATATTCTAACACTTACTCACCTCAGTAAGTGGGTGGAGTTGGCCTTCGTATATACATGCCCCCACATAGCTGTAAATACAATAAGAGTTATGAGTAAGTAGCATTAACATTGCTCATTTTGTCATTTTATTTGAAGGAGGAAATGTCAAGGATGGTGGTGGCATGCGTGCACATAGCGACTTATGGACAGAATGAACCCAAGATCAATGACAGCAAAACCAGCACTTCAAAGTGAGATACCATATAGATCGCTGACAAAGAGTACTGTCCTGATAACCCAGAGAGAACTTAAAAGCTAGGTGTCCATTACACATAAAAGGTGCTATAGAAATAATCGGAGTTTGTAGTGAAATTGCATTATTCTCAATAAAATTACACAAAGTAAAACAAAGCCTCACGCACTGGAGTATGTTAGGATGCTGCAGACTCTTCAATAGCTCCACCTCTTTCAGCAGGCTACCTCTGCTGGTGCTCCTGTTTCTCTTTAACACCATCACCTCCCCCGTTAGTTTGTGTTTAACCTGAAGATAGCAAAGGAGATCAAATAATTAGCACTGCCAGTTAGCTTCTTTATTTATGTCACATGTTCTGTGCCAAGAAATCAAAAAGTGTCCATTATTGAGACAAGGAAGCGGGGAGAGGCATATATTCAGAGCAAGATGCCATCTCTGAGTATATCTCTACATGAACCACAGTAAGTAAACCAATGAGGATTATCTGAAGGTCAATCACTAATGAAGGGAGACCACTCGACTCCAGACCAAACCACAAGGGCATCAAGAAATATGACACACTTTTCATCACTTTGGTAATGTGCCATACTGTACCTATACAGACTGAATATGGCTCATCAAAGTTTAACCAGCTAGATCGTGACAAACAAATAAATATTTGAGTATTAATTAAAGATTACATTTTCCCGCCATGTAGGTTAAAGGACTTTTAAGTAGGTTGATAAATATTATGTTAACTTTACCCAAGTTAACAATATATTATTGTGCTAACTGCATGATATAGTTTCATACACAGATTTAAGGTCTTGATGGCTTATTACGACTCAAATGGGATGAAAAAATGTGTTCGAAATGCTCAGTCTCAAGTTCTCCAACCCTAATCAGCTGTATTATTAGCTGTAGACAACTTTGAAAGGAAATGCAACTGCCAGTATCCAGTAGCAGAGAGGCTACATTTCAAAGACAGTCACTAATCAAGAGTGGCCTATTACTTCACACCAAGCTAGTTAGAGACAAATGACAACATTGATAACAGTAAAAAAAAATATAATAATAATTCATCAAAGCTGAAACCCGCTCAACATATTCTTGTGTTAACTGAAGCCAAAACTTATTACATTTTTCATGCTGGTGTAAACTTTACCTATTAGAACTCTTGAGTACCCCATAGCAACACTAGCGTTACGTGGGTTTAATTAGGTGAAGTGATAAAGAGGTAGGGCAGCGTTCATATCGAGAACTTTGTACATTAGACATATCAAGTTCCCCATGTCTACACTAGCCAACAACTCCATCAACATTCCAGTTTCTTCATTTTTATTATTAATAGCTCATTCTAGCTTCTTCCTCTCCTAATGATGCATTATAGGTTGTTGAGGAATTTTCTGTCAGAGCAGTGAAAATTAAGACTATCCTGAAGGTGGGTTATTATTTTTCCACAGACTTTCAACCAACAGTAAGAACAGGGATAGGCATAAGTGGTTGCAAATGGAGAAATGTATCGGATATCAAAGTATTATTTAAGCAGTCACACAACTCTGTTACACAGAATCACATTATTGTCAAGTGCTAAATCAGATATGCACTAAATTTTGCATTTTCCATTTTTCTCTCTTTATTTGGAGTACATTTAAAAGGGCACACATCATGCTGTACAGCTATAAAATCAAGGAACCAGAAACAAAATGTCCTCGTCACATCTTTACCACTGTTAATGTCCGCAGCAACACTAGAAACATTTTTACTATCCAGGTATTACATTACACGCCTATGAACACATGAAACTGACCTTAAATACTTCAGCAAAGAACCCAGAACCTATCTTGCTGAGTATGTCAAAGTCAACATACTGGTGAAGGGAGTCCACAGCTCCACGTACAGCCAATAAAAGGGGGGAGCTTGGTCGGCTCTTAATATAAGTCTCACTTTGCGTGTAACTTGTGCTCAGCATGGAAACACAAACGTCACCTTCCTGAGGCAATGGTGACAGCACCCTGTCAGTATCCTCATCTACCTGTTGACCTCCATATCTCCCATAGGCTTTGGAACTATCAGAAATTTTAACTAATGAGCCAGCAATGTTCCCTGTAGCAATGTTATGCTCTGGTGGAGTAGTAATAATTTCTACTGATGCAGAATTTTCCTGGTTAGTAACTTCCAATGGCACAGAGCATTTATCATTGGACATCCTTTTCTTATAAATCTCGAGCTGAAAGGGAATAAAACAAGATCAGCGTTTATCACCACTATCAATCTTCTTACCTTGATTCCTGGCCACCCATCTAGGATTCTTTTTCTCCTCTTCTTTGTACACCTGAGCTCTGATGTGAGTTATCCAGTTACTTCTTGCACTATAACTCAATAGAATCACAAGAACAGCATAAGCGAGGTGACTAGAAGGCACAGATCATGCAGATTATAAGATCCCATCAAATTTATTTAAGTATGAGGTAACTTGCTGTGCTCTTTTATAGGCTGCAACATGCCAAAAACTGATTAAGTTTGGAAATCCCCCCCCTGGGGTTTCCGGCTTGCCGTGGGTGCTCCTAGAATAATGCGTGCAATACCCAAGCAGCTGCATTTAGTATGCTGGCTCCATATGTCTATCTAGCACTCTGAAGGTCTGGAGTAAAAACTACAACTATGCTGCAGCCCCATCTTGTACAAACAGCTTTTGGGTTACTATTTTACATGTAATTTCTACATGAAAATATTTATGATTAGTTTTGGTTCTTCCCCTCCCTCTCCCCTTCCATACACATACACATGCACATCACACACACACACACAACACACACACACACACACACACACAGCAAAGGCTCTGGTTTAATGTAAGAATGTAATTTTTCTGGCATCATAAATAGAGAAGCAAGAAGATGCTTTCTGCATTCTATTTTATCTTTGAAGCTAATCTCTCCTCCATACAAAGAGGCAGAAGGCAACTAGTACCCAAATCCATCCCTTTTGTACTCCCTCACCAGTAGCTAGCTACTAATCATCTGGTGTTGGTTTATATATGTCAGGATACAGGGAGAAAGAGAGGTAGTATAATGTTTCACCAGCATACTCAAGATTTGGATTATTGGGACCACCCAGGGATTGTTCAGGATAAAGCTTGGATCCACAATTGAGCAGGCAACCCTGGGATAGTCCCATCTGTATATTAGATATTGATATTTGCACAGTGTGGTAATCTCCTTATACAAATGTGGTGGTAACATTTGCCCAGTCACTCTGCAGCTGTCCATCACTGAGCACATGTCCATGACTTCTCACCAACAAAACTTCAGAAAATAGTTTGATCAGTGGAAGTCTACAAGTTATTTTAAGTGCTATCCTGGATCCAGTAGGGGGGAAATATATAATCAAGCTAGGGGGTAATTTCAAGTACCTGGGAAACAATTATGGCTTTAAAAAATGATGGAATTCCCTTCCCCCAGACCTCCCAACCTTGGCAGATTAAATCCCTGGACATATGACCAATTTTCCCTGGACAACGAGTCATTTCCCTGGACACCCCCCTCCCCCAAACAGTGTACTATATATTATAGCCACTGAGCAAAAGATTTACATAAAATTTGAAACCAACAATACTATATAGCTAGCTATTATACTATATATTTACTAGCTAATGAAAAATGCAAGGACTAGGTTAGTCACTGCCAGACTCAAATTATTCTGACTGAGACTGCGTGGTAGTTTTTGGTCCCTTTCTACTTAATGACATGGATGACATGTAGCATCTTTCCACTTTTGCAGATTCTTTTTGGCTTCTTCTGAGGTGGTGGTTCAGCCATTTTCAGCAGCAACTAGCAACTAAAACAGCTGGTGATCTGGTGATCTAAAGCATGCAGCTGCTTTGACCACAATGTCATCATGGCATCACTGGTATGCTAATTTTTACCACACAAAGGTAATGTGTATATTGGACCCTTGATCATTAATGGGGCTCATTTTTACCACACAAAGGAAATGTGTATATTGGACCTTGACCATTAATGGGTGAGAATCCCTGGACAAATGTAACAAATCCCTGGACCCCTGGACAGAATCTTGAAAAGGCAAAATCCCTGGACAGTCCATGGCATCCCTGGACGGTTGGGAAGTCTGCTCCCCCTCTTGCCCCCTCCACCCCTCCCCCTAACCACACACACACACACACACTATCCTAAAATGTTCTGGGCTGTGTCTTCACAAAAAGGCTGATAGGCATCCTGATCTTAGCACATTGTCTCTTTTCTTTACCAGCTCCTACAAAGCCTGTATCTGCTATTCTTCACACACGAGGATAAAAAGTGACTAATGTGATGATGTGTGTCCAGCCATCCTTGCCGCCCTGGGTTAGGGGTGAAGGAAACCTGGCCATCAATTTGTTCCAAGTTAAATGGATATTTTTCCTGGAAATGGAATAATCCCCCTCACACACACCAGGTATATAGCTGAGGAAAATGGAGATGCAACATAACGAGTTGTTAATCTTCTCAATATGGATTGATGTTCAAGCCTTGGCAAGATGGATCAGTTTTTGATGTTCTAATTTTTACTTTCATAACATGACAATGAAGTCTGAACAGTTCAGGGCCACCTAAGGGTTAGATTAGAGATGTCTAACAGTTCAGATGCATCTAAGGGAATATAATGGCTACTCAAACCATGAAATATGTTGGGTCCTGGTTCGGTATACTGGTGTAGTTTACACACTGTTTTATAGCATTATAACATTATAACATTTTGGTATACACAAACCACATATTTAAAAAGTTATGATGAACACAATAACTGTTCTTGCACTAAAGATGGGAAATAGGTGTTGACTGTCAATATGGTCCATAAAAAGATTACAGATGTTGAAGAGTTGCATCATAATTTGTTGCAGGCAACCACAAGTATGTTGCCTCTTGATCTTGAAGGTTCTTTAATTACAACACAAATAACTAACATACATGAGCTGTGATAGTATTATTGTGTGTAACCTTGGTTTTATGGTGATTTCTATGTAACTAGGTCCAGAAATTGAGTTACCATAGAGGACTTCTACAAGTGGCCAACAATAATATAATCCATTTTTAACATCAAAGCTCCATTTATGTGGCATACTACTAGTTAAGCATCTTAACCATGTACTAAGATCTGTATTTTCAAATAATTGAATTTTGGGCGGGAGATGTTACAAAATTGAGTTATTGGTATCGGGTAAAAAGAATCACAAACATCCCTTAAATCCATCCCAGACAAAAGATATGGAAACCTGAATAGAAGCATAGAAATAAACTGTACAGAGCAAAAATAATCAATTAACCACACGTCACAAAAATCATGTATAACTGTATCGGTAGTTGAGATGGAGTGTGTTGCTAGTGTCCATTTCTTGCTGATCGACTATCTACAGATGCACAGGAAACATTTGCTGCAGAGAAGGAAGAGGAGAGAGCCGAGCTGAGGGAAATATACAAAGGTTGCAAATGCATGAACTTCAGAAGTTCAGATGCAGAGGTTTTAAAGATAGCAACAGTTCTCTATCTATATATGTGCTAACCAGTTTGGCAATATAGTTAGCTTATAATTTTGAAGTCCAACCTTCAGCATTGTGAAGATGTGAGTAAATGCAATTCATTGTAATGCACAATCATGCAGTTATGTGAATGCTTTGACTCAAACCACCTATCCAGTTGGAACAGCATTAATGCACATTATTTTAATTCTAATTCAATGTGGATGCAAAAGAAGTTCCGAAGGAAAAATGACAAGGAAATAATCCCTTCTCACTATAACCTTAAACATCACCCCCTATGTATGTGGCTGGTCTAAGTGAAGGCATCAGACAAGTGTGTTGAAAATTTTATTATATCAGGGGGCTGTTTTTTAAAATAGGGCTTGAGATAATATCTCAGCTTACCAGGTTCAAAGATTAATTGGAAGCTACCATGAAATTATCAGTTGTGTATATGATTCCCTGCAGTTGTGGGAAAGTATATATTGGCGAAAGAATGAGGAGGTTGGAGACCTGAATCAAGGTGCTTGCAGAAAGGGAGAACTTGAGAAGTCTGCTATCACAGAGCATATGTGGAACCAACCCACCCAATCTTGTGGGAAAAGACTTCTGTGATTGATAGAGCCAGCAAACAGTGAGAGTTGCTCGTCAAGTAGATTCTGCACATCACATTTCACCTATGGACCAGTGCTTCAATCAAGATATAGGGCTGGAGCTACCTAATTGCTGGGTCTCAACTCACAAGACTATGCACATGAAACCAAGCCCATCTTCATCTGTCTGATGCATTGCTGTGCATAAACACTGTTTGTTATTCAGATGGTTCAATGAATGACGTGCATTTGTTATGGGAAACATGTTGCCAGCGAGTGTGGATGCATTGTGCTGTTTTAATTTTTTAATTTCCCCTGATGAAGACCGAAGTATTTTGGTAGAGACATTGGCACTACTAAAAATCAAGAAAGCTGATTGAAAGAGAAACCTTAAAGTATTTAATGGCAGCTGAAAATATTCGCTGAAAATATTCGTACAGAACTTGTGCTTGTTTATAGTTTTTTGTTTGTTTGTTTGTTTGTTTGTTTGTATGCATTATAATGGTTAAGTGAGAGTTCTATAAAGTCTACTCAGAGCTATAATTGCTGTTGGGCACTACACATATCCACATATGCCATGTCTTGCTGCTATTGTTGACTGTACCCATGTGGGGTCAGCTACAGCCTCTTTCAAGGATTTGGTTAGTGGGGGCTCTAGGATTTCCACAACAGATCCACAAGGGTGGTCCATGTATAAAATGAGAGGTCTAGCATGGATACTAGATTCTTGTATGGCGTTCAAGATAAATCATTGTCAAAAACCTTGCTACTTCTTTACATTTAAATTCATAATGCCTTACTAGCTCGATGAATTTCGCTATGGTGTTCCAGATGTCATTGTGTGGTCCAGACATCCCAAACAGGTGGGTAATTAACCACCTGGACCCTCCATAGAGCCACCAGTGGACTTCCAAAGAGTTGCACAGAAGAATTTAACCTCCCAAACAGTGGCTGTTTTGTAGAAGATCAGCTAGTCTCATTAGGACTTAGTAACAGCTGTCCTGGAGTCAGAACTCCACAAACCCTGCAGCAGAACTGAGCAGTGGTCAGTCTTTCTTACTTATAGCTCGAGTTAAGTGGATAACATAGTTACCCAATTCTGTTATAAAACATTATGTGAACTAGTCTGTTGCACTTTTGACAGCCACAGCTACCCCTTTCATAATCAAGTAATCAAGAAACAGAATAGTGAATTAGAACATTTGAAGTTGAGGGAGGAAATGGATAGATACAAACAGAGATAGGCAGACCTTGAAGATGCTTTTAAGCTATTCACACTTGTTTGCACTGCCACTTTACTACCTTATCAAAGAAAGGCATGCCTGGAGTCTTTTGGGGGAGGTAATATTGGCTGATTGTTTGTCATCTGCCATTTTGAAATACAGTCAAACCAAAAGGCATGCTACTGCTCCCCATTACTTCCAAGTCATATAATTGCCTCTAAGCCCTTAGGTGGAAATAACACTGTTAAAGCACTGCTATGATGTGGGTGGGTGTTTATTAGCACACTGTAGATCAGTCATGAAGATTGGAATAGCTTAACAAAGAGTACTACCCTATAATGTTGAGGCATCTTAAAAACTGTGCGTGGGGCATCTTAAAAATGCTGTGCCTGCACTTTCTTTAGTTGTTGCATTTCAAAGCAGAGAGCATGACTTAAACACAGAAAAAACAGTAGTCCTTAAAATAGAAAATATGCTCAAGATCTTGATATTGTGAACATGGTTATCCAAAAATTTGATATAACCGAACACCCTCCTGTTCAAACATATTAGGATGATTGGCTTCCCATTATAGCTACAAGAAAACAAGGCATGTGGATGGGTCCTGGTTGTTAAGCCCTGGAGAGGAGCACGTGCTTGTAAAGATTTTTAGGTATTGCTCACACTCCTGACCTTTTAGGGTGTTCCTAGCTATCTATGGTAGCCCATTTGCTATGGCAGTGGAAATTTGGGGGAGGCGAGTGAAAACCCAAAGGAAAGAAGTTGTTTGATGTATTTTCTGCTTCTCCTTCTTCTCCAGAATTTCGAGGAAAAAATGTAAGAAGATGAGGCATAGCGTAGATGTAATCCATAAATTGCAGAAAGTTGTTTAACAGTCCAGAGCTGAATGCAATCAAGAGGGCTAATTGGCAACCTCCCACATTTTGCCATAGACAAAGAAATACTTTACCAACATGAGTAAACAACTTTGTCCCAACGCAACTAAAAACTTGCTGGGGTCATTAGTGGAACTGGAGTGTGTGTGTGGGGTGGTGGGTGGGGTGGGGGGTGCTGCAGAATCTATCAGTTCATCCACTATTCCTGTTTAGACATCATCATGAGTTTGTATTATTCTTGATAGCAGTCTATTGTACAGCCGCTCACTCTGCCATATCGGCATGTTTGTACCTTATCAAAGGCCGCATCTAATTGTGTTTGCTACATATTGTGAAGGACTTGGGGGAAGCAATTTGCCTGTGATCTGAAAAACAGTCAGCCTACCATCAATCCACACCAATCAACTACACATTCCAAGTCACCACGGGAAACTAGTTCTAAACAAACATTGACCCATAAGCAGTCCACACCAATCAACAACTTATCAGCCACAAGAACAAATGGGATGGCAATCCCTGCCCTTTCCCTCCTCCCCTCCCCCCCCAAAGGGTCTGAAAATGTGGTTTTGTAAAGAGTCTCTGTCCTAATTTATATACTAAAATGTAACCCATTAAATATGGTATTTTGTTTTGCCACGCTTGTTTTTCTTTGGGCATTACAGGTTGGACTGCGAAGTGAAATCACTACACAAACTCTACTTCGGTTGCTCTTTTCCAGCATCAAGTCTTGACTGACTCTAACTATTGTGATCACTAGAGCAATACAAATACTAGAGAATGATTGTTTCTATTATATATATTTTATGCATCGACTTTTGTTCATGTGAAGGGTGGACTACTTTTCCAGGAACACTTTCTAAGGAACCACAACCGTAGCAGTTCAGGCACTAAGATTTATTTCTGAGGTGCCTCCACTTAGCCTGCAGGTAACTTTGACATACCAAACATTTTTGTTCCAAAAGAGAGCACATAGAGAGATCATCTTTTGAGTTATATCTCATGTTTATACAGTGAAATGTGCAAAAATATATGGACCTCCAAAATCATAGCCACAAGGTTTTGTTAGTGCTTGTATTCATGGAACACTTTTTTCTTTCATTTTTCCAGTAACCTATGAAAATGGTCCAGCAGCATTGCTCTGTACGCTACTCTCCTAGCCCTAGCAAAAGATGTGGCTATTGGTGGGTGGGTAAGGGGTCAGGAAAATGTGGCTTCATAATCTTGTGGTTACGACTTTGGACCTCCGTAGGTTCTGCACACTTCACTGGATATATAGCTCAAATCTCTGTGAGCTCTGTTTTGGTATTAAAAAAATCTGCATAAGTATAACAAAACCTGAGCGCCTGAACTGTTTGAGTTTGTGGTTTCTGACTGGGAAGTACAATAGATACCTGACTCTACAACTAGACGTGTTGATTTAGGCGCCAAGCGTGGGGTCAGGAAAAACATTCAGCACCCACGTTTGCTTGCCTAATTAGTCAGCGTAGTTGAGTGCCTAATGACCCGTTTAGTGGAGGAGAGCTTCTACACCAACTGGCTAGCACTTTCCTATATACCAGGAACCACAACTACAAACAATTCAGGCACACAAAGATTTTGAGGACTCCCACTATGGCTGCATGTAACTTTAGCTTAGTTCGGCATGCAACTTTTTTTTTAATATCAAAAGAGAGCACACAGAGATATATCAAGTCCATAAGTAAAGTGTGCAGAATCTATGGAGTTCCAAACTCATAGCCACAAGGGGCTTTATTAGTGTAATTTTAGGCTCCATTCACATAAGTCCACTATGTAAAAAATAGCTCGACATCAAGTTGTAGTGTTTGTACAGCTCTATCAATCACAGTTGTTATAGCCATTCAGACTTGATGCTGGTAAGTTTTTACTTTTAACAGATTTGGTGCACTGACCTTACTCACATTCCAACTTGCAGTTCCTAAAGATAAACTACCATCAGAAACATTTCCGCATTGGCTACATTTTGGTATATATATAAATCAAGAGCATAGCATGAATGTGTGCAAAGATATGCTTAGGGATATATAGTGTCGAGACTAGTGCTGGGGAGAAGTATCTGTAATAGCACAAGGCACAATCCTCCATAGCACAGATTTGCCGAATATGCATGACATACTGTCCTTCTGCAAAGATGGCATTTCAATTTGCGAGTATAAGAGTCTTTCTTTTTTACACAAATACTTTTGTTAAAAATGATCAGAAATTCTTAGTCATAATAAAAAATATAGCTAGCACATTTTTGTCCTAGTATATACAAAATGGGTTATAATAATAATAGAGTACACTACAAAATGATGTTATATACAAAATATGATGTTACACATTATGTAGATAGGTAGCACAGTTTCTGTCATACAATTGTTTCTGTTATAATAAAGTACACTATAAAATGATGCTATTGATTATGTAGATAACTAGTCTAGTTATATCAGTATGAATAAGTGGTCGTTAGTCACAGATGCTCATCCTGGTTCGTGGCTGTGGTTTGATGGTGTCATCAAAGGCGTGAAGACTCTGCTTGCCCTGTATCATGCAGAGCTGTGTCTTGATGTCCATAAATAAAGGGCGCTCCACTGGCTGCAGCTGCACAGAACATAGGTAATAGTAATAATTGTGACCACACCAAGTATTATTACTCAATTAGAAGGGCTGATAGGCACTGCAACTATTTGAGTGAACCAGAGCAGAGGCCAGCCATAGTTATGGAGAATAGGTGTGCAAATGTGAGGCAACTGTCATGTCAACCTGTAATGTGTTTAATACATCTGATGTCTGATGTGTGTGATGCAGAGGACTTATATTATTGTGGTTGCATATAATACTTGGTGTGATAACAATTATTACTATTACCTATGTTCTGTGCAGCTGCAGCCAGTGGAGCGCCCTTTATTTACGGACATCAAGACACAGCTCTGCATGATACAGAGCAAGCATAGTCTTCATGCCTGTAATACATTTACATGTAGATCATTCTCCATAAGTGTAATAACTAACTAGTGAGGGGCTTACCCTACACGACATGAAGGCCAGTTCCATGAATTCTCTAGGACAGCAGCCCTGCACCACTTCAGGGAGTGTCTGGAATTTCTCCACATCCAGACCATAATGCTAAGAAAGAATAATATATAATATATATATAGTGCTACCAAACAGGAGGAAGTTCTTCCTTACAGCAGAGACAGTTTCAAGTAGAAATATTAACATCTGTTCGACTATGGTTAAGACAAGTGTCCTCATAAGTTATTAATGTATAGAATTAGAATACTTTAGCAATACCCATCAGATGTACATATTGCATAATAATACTAGCTGCCTTAGGTGGGAGGAGCTCTGCAGACTATATAAGAATGCTCTACATAGTTGAAAGCAACTCTTTTTGTTTTTGTTAAGACTTTCTAATGTGATGCCATACGAGAAGACATCTGCCATCTCATTGTAGGGCTTGTCTTGGAGCACCTTGGGGGTCATCCAATAGGCAGAACCCACTGTAGACCCCACACGCATGCATGAGTTTCCTGCTATTGAAATCATTAAAAAAATATGCCTTTGGGGGTGAATCTCAAATTCTGATATTGATATACAAATGGACAATAACAGACAAAACTTTTGTTTGTTTTTGCCCCATATTGCTCTAATTGCAGGAGAAATAAGAACTTGCATGCCACACTTCCTGAGATTGCCTAGAACTATATTTGTACAAATCAAGCCTACTAGATTGAGAAGGATAAATGGAATTCCAGCTATAGTGAAGGCTGATAAATTCCAAAATGATGTCCTAGGTATTTGATACAAGGCAGATTTCATGAATCTTCTGATCTAACAAATAATTATTTTAAAGACAAACAAACTATACTGGAATAACTTGTCAACAACAAACTTTTAGATAACTATAAACTTTGCACAATCCTTGACCACTTAAAATTATGAATAATCAAATTGTTATGTCCACTCACCTGAGGGGTTGTCTTGGCAAGTCCAAAGTCCGCTACCATGGCAGTATACCGTGAATTAAGTTTATGAAGGAGCACGTTATGTGAGTTGAGGTCTCTGTGGAACATGTTCTGTTCATGGAGGTACTCCATGCCACTGGCTATGTCCAGGGAGAGATGAACCCTCAAGGACCACGGGAAGTCACGTTGGTCTCTTATATAGCTGAAAGATGTTGAGGAGAGGTAATTTGCAAACCTTGCCCACCAGTTAGAATGAAATTGGGTGGGGGGGGGGGGGGGGGGAATTGTGTGATTATGAGAAGTAAAAAGTAGAACTTTCGATATTATTGTGTCAGTTATATTTTATATTTCCCACAAAAATCCATTAGTATCCAAGGTCAAAATTATTTTCCATTTATTGGTGAGATTCTGTTTTGCCAAAGATTAGTTCCTATGGACACACTTTGCCATCCTGTAATCATAGGTTACCCATTAGCACATTCAGATAAAACTAGTGAAGTTGTTTATAAATATATATATATATATATTCCATGGAGTTAGTGTATCTGCAAAGTAAGATAATGATAGATGGCTGGCTAAAGGACAGGAAATGCACTGCATCTATATTTTAATTGACAGCAGGAAGCTAATCAAAGGAGAACGATGGGTGTGGTCATACCAGTAATTTTTGCCTCAATATTTTCTGATATATATTGTTTTTCGCGAATTAAGCACATTTTTTCAATTACAGCAAAACCAGCCACTTCAAAGTATATAGATCCCTAACAAAGAGTGCTGTAATGACAACCCAGAGAGAACTTGAAATCTAGGCCTCCATTACACCTAAAAGGTGCTATATAAATAACATGAGTTTGTAATTGCAGCTGCTGAGATTATTCCCAATAAAATTACACACAAGTTAACAAAAGCTCACGCACTGGAGTATGTTAGGATGCTGCAGACTCTTCAATGGCTCCACCTCTTTCAGCAGGCTGGTGCTCCTGTTTCTCTTCAACACCATCACCTCCCCCGTTAGTTTGTGTTTAACCTGAAGATAGCAAAGGAGATAAATTAGTTAGCACTACCAGTTCACTTATTTAATGTCAAATGTTCTGTACCAAGGAAACCAAACAAATAGAAAGGGGTCCATTATTGAATGTAGGAAGCAAGGAAGGAGGGAGGGGCATATATTGAAAGCAGGATTTCATCTCAGATGCATTTTCTTTGGCTTGTATATAGTGGGTTATCAATATAGTGGGTTATCAAAATATCAGTAGGTCTTTCACAGACATTCAACCAACAGTAGGAACAGGCGTAGGCATAAGTGGTTGCAAATGGAGAAATATATCAAAGTATTGTTTAACCGATTAAACGCCGTAAGCGCCATATGGCGCGAGACCTTACATCCTTCGCCACACAAAAATATATAAAATGAACCGTTACGAGCTAACAGCCCCGGTTGGGTTCTGCACATGCCTAGTAGACTAGAGAACGTCACAAAAATGATTATTTCCGGTTGATGCATCATGCAACAAAAATCCTGCGGTTGAACGCCATTTTTGTTGGTCGAGCTTTTTTTTTTTAACTGCTCAAAGATGCTCTCCTGTGAGGACGTTATTTCTCAACTTTTAGCCGACAATTCTGGCGATTCTGGGTCAGATTCATTTGGGGAAGAAGGTGAAGACATCTATGCATACCGAGGAAACACTCTGGATCCAGTTGCTCTAAGAGAAGAGGCGTGCTTGGATGGACTTCTCGATTGTAAGTTTCTTCTAACCTTAGCGCTTCATAGCGCTTCATAGCCTTTGTTTACCATAGTCAACTGAGAGTGTACTATTGCCAAATACTAGCTTATTCTGTTGGTATTCCAAATTCAGACAGGATAGTTATAGAAAAAAAGTTATAGCTAAGAGTGTAGGTTGGAGTTGTTGAGTTGTTGATGTTGATTTTCATTTGAATTTGAATTTTCAAATGTTGACCACAAACTTGATTTATATATATATATCTTGTTTTTCCCACCCTCCCCACTACTTTTCCTACAGCATCAGATGATGAGAGTGGAGATGAGGCATCTATGACTCCTTTTGTTACATTGGAGGATGAGGAAGCCTTGCCTGAAGTCTCTACAGGGCGTACGACTGGTGCTGGAGTTGTGCGAGGGAGAGGCGGGCGAGGGAGTACTGGCCGAGGGAGAGGCGGGCGAGGGAGTACTGGCCAAGGGGGAAGCAGCTCAAGTGGTAGTGGAGTCGTAAGTGTTGCTAGTGGTCCTCCAAAAGGTACTGGTAGTGGGCGGGCCAGAGGTTATAGGCGTGTGCGAGCATCTGGCACTGGTTCTGTCCGAGCATCTGGCACTGGTTCTGCCCAAGCATCTGGCACTGGTTCTAGGCTAACTGAGGTCACAGGTAAGTGGGAAATAAAGGAGCCAACTCCTTTGAAATTGGACTATACAGCAACAGCTGGTCCAACTTCTTCATTGCTTGGTGCATCAAGTACATTTTTAGATGCATTTTACCTTTTTTTAACTCTTGAAGTGTGGGAACTCCTAGTAGCAGAGACGAACAGTTACGTTTCTAGGATGGCTAGTCTCTCCAGGCCATGGGTAGATACTAATATAGAGGAAATGAAAGCTTTTGTAGGAGAATGTTGATAATAATGGGAGTTTCCACACTTCCATACTTAGAATTGTACTGGTCCACTAATCACTCGGATTTGTCTGGATCTTTGGTTCGTAAAGTAATGCCTAGGACTCGGTTTTTGGAGCTAATGCGTTATGTACATGTAAATTCTATTGATGGTTTGTTGGTTACAAAGGGTAACCTGAATTATGATCGGCTTTATAAGGTAAGGAAGTTATTAGATTTGATTACTCCTAAGTTTGAGAGTGAATATACTTTGCATCAAGAGCTTAGTATTGATGAAGCTATGATTCCCTTTCAAGGTAGGCTTGGCTTCAAACAGTATATGAAGGACAAACCAATAAAATGGGGGATAAAAGTGTTTGTCCTTTGTGATGCTAGGAATGGGTACATTTATCGGTTGCAGATTTATACAGGTAAGAACGTGGAAGTAGCTGATAAAACTGGTTTGTGTAGTAGAGTTGTTTTAGATTTGTTAGAAGGATTAGAACATAAGAACTTCCATGTGTACATGGACAATTATTATACTAGTCCTAATTTATTTCAAACGCTTACAAGTAAAGGCTTTGGTGCATGTGGTACAGCTAGGTATACTAGGAGGAACTTTCCTCCAGATTTAGTAACAAAAGCTTCGATTAGAAATAGAGGTTATTATGATTATAGGTCTAATGGTGCACTCCTGGCTTTAGTTTGGGTAGATAAACGGTCAATCTACATGATAACTAATATACATCCCGCGGAAAATAATTTAGTACCTCCTACTGTAAAAAGGCGCAAAATTGATGGTTCTAGAGAGGATCTGCCATGTCCCCCATGTTTGCCTGATTATCAGTCATTCATGAGAGGTGTGGACAGAGCAGATCAGAGAATAGGCTACTATAATTTGGGTAGAAAGTCTAGGAGATGGTGGAAAAGGTTTTTTCGTATTTGATAGAAGCTTGTTTATTGAATTCATTTATTTTGTTTTCTTCTGTCCGAGCTCCAATATCAGTAAGGAAGGGTAATTATCTAGAAGCTAGGATTGTTCTAGCTAAATCTTTGATTGGTTCTTTCTCTTCTCGGCAGCGTGCAGGTCAACGTTGTAGTCAGGCAAATAGTCAGCTAGATCGCCTCAATTTAAAACTAGGTCATTTCCCACAGTGCTGTGCAAAGAAGCGCTGTGTAGTTTGCATTTGTAAAGGTTACAGGCATGAGGCAAGGTCCCAGTGTTGTTTTTGTAAGGTTCCTTTGTGTGGTGGATCAACAGGCCGTGACTGTTTTCGTAAATACCATACCTTGGTGGACTATCAGTAATGTTTATGCACCCCCTGCTCCTTTCTGTGCTTCTCTCTTGTTCCTTGCTCCTTCGTCTACTTCTCTCTTGTTCCCTGCCCCTTCGTCTACTTCTCTCGTTCCCTGTCCCTTCGTCTACTTCTCTCGTCTCTCCAGTATTCAAGTGTTATTCTTATCCTGGTATCTCATGTTTGTGTAGAATAAAAACATGGTGAAATATCATGCCGGAGACCAAGCAAGCTATACCCAAGACTGAGCAAGTTCTACTCTACCCGTGACAGCAAGACCGGAGCTCTACCCAAGATACACCCTTACATAATTGTGTTTTATATTATGGTTTTATTCTAGTATGTGTTAGCATTTTCACTCTCTTATAATTTGTTTTTTGTATTATTATTTGTTAGCATTTTGATGGGGAAAACAACCCACTGGCTTTGCATATGGTAGAGGGTTTGTAAATAGATGCTCCATCTTGTGTTGGCATTATAATGTGTGTATAATAGTGTGAAAATATGAAAATATTCACCCCCAAGAAGATGACAAGGTTTTATAATGCTGGTTAGTTCTGCCCAGTTGGTAAGGAAGGCTCGATTTTTTTACAGGAAGTAGAGCTATCATGTGGCTAAATATGACCCAAGTTTCATGGGTGGAGTCCCTGCAGAACGGAAGATATAAAAATAATAAGTAAAATACCTCGTTAATTCATGAATAATTTGCCCGCGGGTACTAGGAATACGGCGTGTAATCGGTTAAGCAGTCACACAAGTATGTTACACAGAATCTTCAAGTGCTGATCATCTACACTATATTCTCAAGCATTTTGCCAATTGTCCTATTTTTTGGTTATTTAAAAAAAATATTTGGAGCACATTTAAAAGGACACACATCATGTTGGACATCCACGAAACTGAGCAACCAGAAACAAAATAGGTCTTGTCCTGGTCACATCTCTACCACTGTTAATGGCCGCAGCAACACAAGCAAGCCGCAACCCTCCAGTTGGGGCTGAGGTTGATGGAACTCTTTAGATTATTTATTTATTTATTTATTGTTCTTACTTACTTACTTAAAAGGACATTGTACTCTATACTGCATTGTACCAGCATATTATTTTCCAAAAGGTGGGGGGAAAAAACTTTTACTAACAACAAATATTACATTACACGCCCTTGAACCTGACCTTACCTTAAACACTTCAGCGAAGAACTCAGATCCTATCTCATCCAGTATCTCAGTCATCGTACTGTTTAAGAGAGTCCGCAGCTCCACGTAGAGCTAAGGGGGGAGCTTGGTCAGCCCTTGATATGATGCTCGCTTTCGATGTGACTCCACCAACGCAACACTCCACAGAGACCTCAACTCACATAATGAGCACCTACGGAAATTTAAACAGAACACTACCTACTTTATACTACATCCCTTGATCTGTGGCTAATCTGATTGGTTAATAACTATAGGTTACACTTTTTAAACCGCATGTAGTTTAGCGCATGCGCAATGTAGTACAAAGAGTAACGTTTGCTGTTACATTCCTCGGCTTCGCCTCGGGGTAACCGCAAACTCGGAGGTTACATAGGGACTCTTTTGTATAGACTATCCTATACTTGGACTTGCAACCTGCAACCGCGCCCTCTATCAAGTGAGCGATTTGATTATTTTATTTTTTGTCCGCAAAATTTTAAATGGTCACAAGGGTTGTGTAAAGTTTATAGTTATCTAAAAGTTTGTTGTTGACAAGTCATTCCAGTATAGTTTGTTTGTCTTTAAAATAATGTATCAGAAGATTCATGAAATATCTGCCTCTAAGTTGCTACCTGGGACATCATATTTAGAAGCATTCACTATATCAATCTAGCAGGCTTGATTAGTATAAATATGTTGATTTAGTTCTAGGCAATCTCAGGAAGTGTGGCATGCAAGTTCTTATGTTCCCTGCAATTAGAGCAATATGGGGGCAAAAACCTACAAAAGTTTTCTGCTATTGTCAATTTGTATATATATCAATATCAAAATTTATTATTCACTCCCAAAGGTATATTATTTATGATTTCAACAGCAGGAAACTCATGCATGCATAGTGGGTTCTGCCTATTGGATGACTTCCGAGGTACTCCAAGACAAGCCCTACAATGAGATGGCAGATGTCTTCTCTCTCATAAGGCATCACTCTCTGCGAGGTCATCTCAAGACTGAGTGCTGAACCTGAAGATATCCCAAGGACAAATAATTAAGAAGAGTCACATTAGAAAGTGTAGCACAAAAAAGAGGGCTGCTTTCAACTATGCAGAGCATTCTTAGTCTGCAGAGCTCCTCCCACCTATAAATGTTTAGGCAGCTAGTATTGCTAAAGTATTTTAATTCTATACATTAATAATAAAGGAGGCATGGCTCCCTGGGAATACTTTCCCTACATCAGAAAACCAGATGACCCTTTCCAATCCAACATCCTAGGGATGGTGGGTCACTGAACAGCCAGCCTCTGGATTCCTGGTCTCTGGATTGCCGACCTCTGAGTAGCCAGCCTCTGACATATGGGCCAACCTCTATGGGACAAGCCTCTGGATGGCAGACCTCTGAGTAGCCAGCCTCTGGATGTCTGGCTTCTTGATGTCTGACCTCAGTGGGGCCAGGCTCTGGATAGCCTCAATGTTGCCTCTGGATAAGCTCTATGATAAGTGTTAGTATTGTGTTCTGGATAGTTTTCATTCACTTTCTGGACTACTTTTCCTAGAGCACTTTTTCTTTTTCATTTTTTTCTTTGGTCAATGAAAGTGGTCCAGAAGCTTTGCACTGTGCACTACTCCCCTAGACATTGCAAAAGATGGATCCATGGACAACATTATACTAACCCCCCCATGAAAAATAATTACTAGACCACAACACACACAAAAAAAAACAACAACAACAACCCATCATTTAACTAAAACTGGATTAGGTACAGTGTCAAGACTAGGGCTGGGGAGAGGTATCTGTAATAGCACAAGGCACAAACCATAGCACAGATCTGCCGAATATGCATGACATATAATGTCCTTCTGCAAGAATGGCATTTCATTTTGCGAGTATAAAGTCTCACAAATACTTTTGTTAAAAATGATCAGAAATTCTTAGTCATAATAAAAATATAGATAAGCACATTTTTGTCATAGTACAAAATGGGTTATAATAATAATAGAGTGCACTATACAATATACAAATGATGTTATATACAAAATGAAGTTACACATTATGTATATAGATAGCTAGCACAGTTTTTGTCATACAATAAATTTTGGTTCTGTTATAATAGAGTACACTAAAATGATGCTATGCATTATGTACATAACTAGTCTAATTATGCTATAGAGCTATCAGAATGAATAAGTGGTAGCAAATCAGGATATTCACAGATGCTTAACCTGGTTCGTGGCTTTGGTTTGATGGTGTCATCAAAGGTGTGAAGACTATGCTTGCTCTGTATTATGGCAGAGCTGTGTCTTGATGTGCATAAATAAAGGACGCTCCACTGGTTGCAGCTGCACACAATATAGGTAATAGTAATAATTGTGATCACACCAAGTATTATTACTTGAATCTGCCAATTAGAATGGCTGATAGGCACTGCAATTATTTGAGGATATAAGGTGAACCAGAGCAGAGGCCAACCATGGTTATGGAGAATAGGTGTGCAAATGTGAGGCCTCTATTCAACCGTCATGTCACCCTCTGATGTCTGATGTGTGTGATGCAGAGGACTTATATTATCGTGGTTGCATAGATGTTGTGTTTAAATACTAATACATGTACATGTAGATCATTCTCCACTTAACTAGTGAGGGGCTTATCCTACATGACATGAAGGCCAGTTCCATGAATTCTCTGGGACAGCAGCCCTGCACCACTTCCAGTAGTGTCTGGAATTTTTCCACATCCAGACCATAGTGCTAGAATGAAAAAAACATAATATGATACCAACAGGAGGAAGTTCTTCGAGAGAGGCCCCAGTGGAAAAATTAATATCTGTTCGATTTGAGTAGGACAAGTGTCCTCATTAGTTATTTATGTGCAATACCCATCAGATGTACATATTGCATTATAATACTAGCTGCCTATACATTTATAGGTGGGAGGAGCTCTGCAGACACAGAATGCTCTGCATAGTTGAAAGCAGCCCTTTTTTTTGCTACCACATTCTAATGTGACTCTTCTTAATAAGCAAATGACCTTTGTCCTAGGGATATCCTCAGGTTCAGCACTCAGTCTTGAGATGACCTCGCAGAGAGTGATGCCATACGAGAAGACATCTGCCATCTCATTGTAGGGCTTGTCTTGGAGCACCTCGGGAGCCATCCAATAGGCGGTACCCACTGTAGACCCCATACGCATGAGTTTCCTGCTGTAATTTTTGGGGGAGGTGAATCTCAAATTCTGATATTGATGTACAAATTGACAATAACATTGGTTTCCCCCCCCCCATATTGCTCTAATTGCAGGAGAAATAAGAACTTGCATGCCACACTTCCTGAGATTGCCTAGAACTATATCAAGCCTACTATATATATAGATTGAGAAGAATAAATGGAATTCCAGCTATAGTGAAGGCTGCTAAATTTCAAAATGATGATGTCTCATGTAGCAACTTAGAGGTAGGTATTTCATAAATCTTCTGATCTAATAATAATACAATAATCCTTGACCACCTAAAATTATGTACACAAAAAATAATCAAATTGTTATGTCCACTCACCTGAAAGAGGGAGGTGTTGTCTTGGCAAGTCCAAAGTCTGCTACCACAGCAGTGTACTGTGAATTTAGTTTCCGTAGGAGCACATTATGTGAGTTCAGGTCTCTGTGGAGCATATTCTGTTGGTGGAGGTACTCCATGCCACTGGCTATGTCCAGGGAGAGATGAACCCTCAAGGACCATGGGAACACACTTTGGTCTCTGATGAGATCTTCCAGTGTTCCACCGCTAACATGCTATGAATTTTGTTGTTGTTGTTTGTTTGTTTGTTTGTTTTTATGCTCGTAACTTTTGGCAGAATACAAAATTTAAAATAATTGAGTCTTAGCTACCTCTATCCTGCTCTGTCTTAAAGACCAGCCATTATAAATATATACCTAATTATACACACACATCACACACACCTGCAGATACACACACACACACACATGCACACCTTCTTTGGTGACATTTAACTCTAACTGATTTGTGTGGAAATAATATTCATTTTGGCCTAATCAGCTAAGCATATTCTAACACTCACCTCAGTAAGTGGGTGGAGTTGACCTTCGTATATACAAGCCCCCACATAACTGTAAATACAATAAGAGTTATGAGTAAGTGGCATTAACATTGCTCATTTTATTTGAAGGAGGACATGTCAAGGATGGTGGTGGCATGCATATATTGTTTTTAGCGAGTTATGGACAGAATGAAGCCAAGGTCAATGACAGCAAAACCAGCACTTCAAAGTGAGATACCATATAGATCCCTAACTGTCCTAACAACCCAGAGAGAACTTAAAAGCTTGGTGTCCATTACACATAAAAGGTGCTATAGAAATAATCGGAGTTTGTAATGGAATTGCAGCAGCTGAGATTATTCTCAATAAAATTACACACAAGTTAATAAAAGCTCACGCACTGGAGTATGTTAGGATGCTGCAGACTCTTCAATAGCTCCACCTCTTTCAGCAGGCTATCTCTGCTGGTGCTCCTGTTTCTCTTCAACACCATCACCTCCCCCGTTAGTTTGTGTTTAACCTGAAGATAGCAAAGGAGATAAAATAGTTAGCACTACAAGTTAGCTTCTTTTTTTAAGTCACATATTCTGTGCCAAGGAAACCAAATAAATCAAAAAGTTTCCCTTATTGAGACAAGGAAGCAGGGTGGGGCATATATACAGAGCAAGATGCCATCTCTGAGTATATCTCTACATAACCCACAGTAAGTAAACCAATGAGGATTATCTGAAGGTCATCACCAATGAAGGGAGACCACTTGACTCCAGACCAAACCACAAGGGCATCAAGAAATATGACACACTTTTCATCACTTTGGTAATGGAAATAGTACCTATACTGATTGAATTTGGCTCATCAAAGTTTAACCAGCTACATCGTGATAAACATATAAATATTTGAGTATTAATTAAAGACTACACTTTCCCCCCATGTAGGTTAAAGAACTTTTAAGTAGGTTGACAAATTTATGTTAACTTTTCCTAAGTTGACAATATATTATTGTGCTATATAACCGCATGATATAGTTTCATAAAAATAGTCTTCAAGAGTCCACATTGGCAAAGTGTCTGCATGTGTTTGCATGTGTGCATGAGTGTTTGTAAGAACTTTGGGTTGGAGGCTCTCTCAGTATTGTTTCAATTATCGCAGTTCTGAAAATTACTAAATGACCTTAAATACTTCAGCAAAGAACGCAGAGCCTATCTTGCTGAGTATGTCAAAGTCAACATACTGGTGAAGGGAGTCCACAGCTCCACGCACAGCCAATAAAAGGGGGGAGCTTGGTCGGCTCTTAATATAAGTCTCACTTTGCGTGTAACTTGTGCTCAGCACGGAAACACAAACGTCACCTTCCTGAGGCAATGGTGACAGCACCCTGTCAGTATCCTCATCTACCTGTTGACCTCCATATCTCCCATGGGCTTTGGAACTATCAGAAATTTTAACTAATGAGCCAGCAATGTTCCCTGTAGCAATGTTATGCTCTGGTGGAGTAGTAATAATTTCTACTGATGCAGAATTTTCCTGGTTAGTAACTTCCAATGGCACAGAGCATTTATCATTGGACATCCTTTTCTTATAAATCTCGAGCTGAAAGGAAATAAAACAAGATCACCACTATCAGTCTTCTTACCTTGATTCCTGGCCACTCTTCTAGGATTCTTTTTCTCCTCTTCTTTGTACCTGAGCTCTGATGTAAGTTATCCAGTTACTTCTTGCACTATAACTCAATAGAATCACAAGAACAGCATAAGCGAGGTGACTAGACTGCACAGATCATGCAGATTATAAGTTCCCTTCAAATTAATTGAAGTATGAGGTAACTTGCTGTGCTCTTTTATAGGCTGCAACATGCCAAAAACTGATTAAGTTTGGAATCCCCCCCTGGGGTTTCCTGCTTGCCTTGGGTGCTCCTAGAGCAATACCCAAGCAGCTGCATTTATTATGCTGGCTCCATATGTCTATCTAGCACTTTGAAGGTCTGGAGTAAAAACTACAACTATGCTGCAGCCCCATCTTGTACAAACATCTTTTGGGATATTATTTTACATGCAATTTGTACATGAAAATATTTATGATTAGTTTTGGACTTTTCCAAAAACTGATTAAGTTTGGAAATCCCCCCCTGGGGTTTCCTGCTTGCAGTGGCTCCTAGAATAATGTGACCAATACCCAAGCAGCTGCATTTAGTATGCTGGCTCCATATGCACTCTGAAGGCCTGAAAACTACAACTATGCTGCAGCCCCATCTTGTACAAACAGCTTTTGGGTTACTATTTTACATGTAATTTCTACATGAAAATATTTATGATTAGTTTTGGTTACTGTAAGGCCTTTTCTCTTCCCCTCCCTCTCCCCTTCCATACACATACACATCACACACACACACACACACACACACAACACACACACACACACACACACACACAGCAAAGGCTCTGGTTTAATGTAAGAATGTAATTTTTCTGGCATCATAAATAGAGAAGCAAGAAGATGCTTTCTGCATTCTATTTTGTCTTTGAAGCTAATCTCTCCTCCATACAAAGAGGCAGAAGGCAACTAGTACCCAAATCCATCCCTTTTGTACTCCCTCACCAGTAGCTAGCTACTAATAATACAGTACATCTGGTGTTGGTTTATATATGTCAGGATACAGGGAGAAAGAGAGGTAGTATAATGTTTCACCAGCATACTCAAGATTTGGATTATTGGGACCACCCAGGGATTGTTCAGGATAAAGCTTGGATCCACAATTGAGCAGGCAACCCTGGGATAGTCCCATCTGTATAATAGATATTGATATTTGCACAGTGTGGTAATCTCCTATACAAATGTGGTAACATTTGCCCAGTCACTCTGCAGCTGTCCATCACTGAGCACATGTCCATGACTTCTCACCAACAAAACTTCAGAAAATAGTTTGATCAGTGGAAGTCTACAAGTTATTTTAAGTGCTATCCTGGATCCAGTAGGGGGGAAATATATAATCAAGCTAGGGGGTAATTTCAAGTACCTGGGAAACAATTATGGCTTTAAAAAATGATAGAATTCCCTTCCCCCAGACCTCCCAACCTTGGCAGATTAAATCCCTGGACATATGACCAATTTTCCCTGGACAACGAGTCATTTCCCTGGACACCCCCCTCCCCCAAACAGTGTACTATATATTATAGACACTGAGCAAAAGATTTACATAAAATTTGAAACCAACAATACTATATAGCTAGCTATATACTATATATTTACTAGCTAATGAAAAATGCAAGGACTAGGTTAGTCACTGCCAGACTCAAATTATTCTGACTGAGACTGCGTGGTAGTTTTTGGTCCCTTTCTACTTGATGACATGGCTGACATGTTGTAGCATCTTTCCACTTTTGCAGATTCTTTTTGGCTTCTTCTGAGGTGGTGGTTCAGCCATTTTCAGCAGCAACTAGCAACTAAAACAGCTGGTGATCTGGTGATCTAAAGCATGCAGCTGCTTTGACCACAATGTCATCATGGCATCAGTGGTATGCTAATTTTTACCACACAAAGGAAATGTGTATATTGGACCCTTGATCATTAATGGGGCTAATTTTTACCACACAAAGGAAATGTGTATATTGGACCTTGATCATTAATGGGTGAGAATCCCTGGACAAATGTAGCAAATCCCTGGACCCCTGGACAGAATCTTGAAAAGGCTAAATCCCTGGACAGTCCATGGCATCCCTGGACGGTTGGGAAGTCTGCTCCCCCTCTTGCCCCCTCCACCCCTCCCCCTAACCACACACACACACACACTATCCTAAAATGTTCTGGGCTGTGTCTTCACAAAAAGGCTGATAGGCATCCTGATCTTAGCACATTGTCTCTTTTCTCTACCAGCTCCTACAAAGCCTGTATCTGCTATTCTTCACACACGAGGATAAAAAGTGACTAATGTGATGATGTGTGTCCAGCCATCCTTGCCGCCCTGGGTTAGGGGTGAAGGAAACCTGGCCATCAATTTGTTCCAAGTTAAATGGATATTTTTCCTGGAAATGGAATAATCCCCCTCACACACACCAGGTATATAGCTGAGGAAAATGGAGATGCAACATAACGAGTTGTTAATCTTCTCAATATGGATTGATGTTCAAGCCTTGGCAAGATGGATCAGTTTTTGATGTTCTAATTTTTACTTTCATAACATGACAATGAAGTCTGAACAGTTCAGGGCCACCTAAGGGTTATATTAGAGATGTCTGAACAGTTCAGATGCATCGGGAATGTAATGGCTACTAATACCATGAAATATGCTGGGTCCTGGATCGGTACTGGTGTAGTTTACACACTGTTTTATAGCATTATAACATTGGTGTACACAAGCCACATATTAAAATTAAAAAAGTTATGATGAACACAATAACTGTTCTTGCACTAAAGATTGCAAATAGGTCAATATGGTTATTGCTATTCCATAAAAAGATTAGAAATATCGAAGAGTTGCATCATAATTTCTGTGACTCTGTTGCAGTCAACCACAAGTGTGTTGCCTCTTGATCTTGAAGGCTCTTTAATTACAACTCTTTAATTACAACACAAGTAATTAACATACATGAGCTTTGATAGTATTACTGTGGGTAACCTTGGTTTTATGGTGATTTCTATATATATAACTAGGTCCAGAAATTGAGTTGCCATAGATTACTTCTACTAGTGGCCAACAATTTGTAACATCAAAGCTCCATTTATGTGGCATACTAGTTAAGCATCTTAATCATATGCTAAGATCTATATTTTCAAATCGTTGAATTTTGGGCAACAAGAAAGGGAGGTGTTACAAAATTGAGTTATTGGTATCGGGTAAAAAGAATACAAAGTTACCTACAAACATCCCTTAAATCCATCCCAGACAAAAGATATGGAAACCTGAATAGAAGCATTGAAATAAACTGTACAGAGCAAAAATAATCAATTAACCACACGCCTATTAAGTCACAAAAATCATGTATAACTGTATCGGTAGTTGAGATGGAGTGTGTTGCTAGTGTCCTTTTCTCGCTGATCGACTATCTACAGATGCACAGGAAATATTTGCTGCAGAGAAGGAAGATGAGAGAGCCGAGCTGAGGGAAATATACAAAGGTTGCAAATGCATGAACTTCAGAAGTTCAGATGCAGGGTTTTTAAAGATAGCAACAGTTCTCTATCTATATATGTACTAACCAGTTTGGCAATATAGTTAGCTTATAATTTTGAAGTCCAACCTGCAGCATTGTGAAGATGTGAGTAAATGCAATTCATTGTAATGCACAATCATGCAGTTATGTGAATGCTTTGACTCCAACCACCTATCCAGTTGGAACAGAGAGATGTGCGTTAATGCACATTATTTTAATTCAGATTCAATGTGGATGCAAGAAATGCACAAACTAACTTTATTTATAACAATTTCTACCAACTATCCTTCATCTGCTCAGCTTCAAGGAAGTTCCCATGAGGAGGAAGGAAAAATGACAAGGAAACAAGAATATAAGGAACCATCCCCCTCTCCTCCCTCCTCCCCTCACTATACCCTTAACCATCACTCCCTATGTATGTGGCTGGTCTAAGTGAAGGCATCAGACAAGTGTGTGGAATATTTTATATCAGGTGTTTGTTTTTAAATATTGCTTGAGATTAGCATCTCAGCTTACCAAGGTCAAAGATTAATTGGAAGCTACCATGAAATTATCAGTTGTGTATATAATTATTAGTGAAAGAATGAGGAGGTTGGAGACCTGAATCAAGGAGCATACAGATGCTTGCAGAAAGGGAGAACTTGCTATCACAGAGCATGTGTAGAAACAACCCACCCAATCTTGTGGGAAAAGACTTCTGTGATTGATAGAGACAGCAAATGGTGAGAGTTGCTCGTGAAGTAGATGCTGCACATCACATTTCACCTATGGACCAGTGCTTCAATCAAGATGTAGGGCTGGAGCTACCTAATTGCTGGGTCTCAACTCACAAGACTATGCACATGAAACCAAGCCCATCTTCATCTGTCTGATGCATTGCTGTGCATAAACACCGTTTGTTATTCAGATGGTTCATGAAGGACGTGCATTTGTTGTGGGAAACATGTTGCCAGCAAGTGTGGATGCATTGTGCTGTATTAATTTTTTAATTTTGTCCTGATGAAGACCTAAGTATTTTGGTATAGAGACATTGGCACTACTAAAAAAAACAAGAAAGCTGATTGAAAGAGAAACCTTAAAGTATTTAATGGCAGCTGAAAATATTCGTACAAATCTTCTCGTTTATAGTATTTTGTTTGTTTGTTTGTTTGTTTGTATGCATTATAATGGAGCAGTGGAGGGCTACACAGAGTTCTATAAAGTCTACTCAGAGCTATAATTGCTGTTGGGCACTACACAAATCCACATATGCCATGTCTTGCTGCTATTCTTGACTGTACCTATGTGGGTTCAGCTACAGCCTCCAAGGATTTGGTTAGTGGGGGCTCTAGGATTTCCACAACAGATCCACAAGGGTGGTCCATGTATAAAATGATAGGTCTAGCATGGATACAAGATTCTTGTATGGTGTTCAAGATAAATCATTGTCAAAAACCTTGCTACTTCTTTACATTTAATATCATAATGCCGTACTAGGTCGATGAATTTCGCAATGCTGTTCCAGATGTGTGATCCAGACATCCCAGACAGGTGGATAATTAACCACCTAGACCCTCCATAGAGCCACCAGTGGACTTCCAAAGAGTTGCACAGAAGAATTTAACCTACCAAACAGCGGAAGATCAGCTAGTATCATTTGGACTTAGTAATAGCTGTCCTGGAGTCAGAACTCCACAAACACTGCAGCAGAACTGAGCAGAGGTCAGTCTTTCTTACTTATTAGCTGAGTTAAGTGGATAACATAGTTACCCAATTCTGATTATAAAACAGTATGTGACCTAGTCTGTTGCACCTTTGACAGCCACAGCTGCACCTTTGACAGCCACAGCTGCACCTTTGACAGCCACAGCTACCCCTTTCATAATCAAGCAATCAAGAAACGAATAGTCATTGGAAATGCATTAGAACATTTGAAGTTGAGGGGGGGGGGGGGGTAAATGGATAGATACAAACAGAGATAGGCAGACCTTGAAGATGCTTTTAAGCCTCACAATGTTGTGTGTTTCAACGAATGATGTACTCCTACTTTGGAGATGTAGCCAGTCTTGTTGCACCCTACATGGATGATGTGGTCGTCTTCAGCTCCAACCAGCAGGACCACCTCCACCATCTCGACCAAGCTCTCATGACAATAAGAGTGGCTGGACTCACCATCAAGCAAGCTAAGTGCTGCTGTTGTTGTTTGCACTGCCACTTTACTACCTTATCAAAGAAAGGCATGCCTGGAGTCTTTTTGGGGAGCTAATATTGGCTGATTGTTTCAAACCAAAAGGGCATGCTACTGCTCCCCATTATGTACTTCCACAGGGCCCTGGGGGTAGGAACTGGTCCAGCAGACCTGGCAGCTGCCGGACCAAAGTTTCAATACCAACCTCCAGTTATAAAGCAACTTTCTAATCTTCACTGAGAGCACTCTCAGACTCTTCTTCAGCCAGCTCTCTTCAGTTGTCTTATTTCAATATTCAAATGAAGCCTACCAAACCATGCCCCTACATTTTTGCACGTGCTATTTTAGTATTATAACGAACGAGGTTTATCTGTACTGCTATAATATAATATAGCTATAGTAGCAAGGCATTATTTTAATAGCTACATGCCAACCATCCATGGTCCAGGACAGTCCTGCATTTTTCACAATTTAGACTAGGAGTCCAGGACTATAAGCTGATTCAGCACTGCCAATCATCAGCCACCTTGTTCATGTGGTCACCGACACTGTATTATGTTACTGGAGCATTAAAATTCACAGTGCTAGAAAAACCATGAGGCTCAACCACCAGCAATAAAGGCAAAATAGAGTTTGCATTATCAGGACAATGTATTTATGATCCATTTCAAAGTAAATAACTAGTTTAACTTATTTTAACTGAGCTGTATACTAGAGCCATGTTTGCACAAGGCCTTAATCCAATCATCCAACTTGGTTTAGTCTTGTCCAAGTTGCATACTAATACAATAATCCAGATTAAAAACACTATAAAAATAGGTCGAGTACAATCCTTAGAGATCTTGAGTAAATAGCTACAGTGCAAGATGAATGAAAGTGCATAGGAAAGAACCACTACATAATGGCCAGGGAATGGAACAAAACCACCGTCAGTTGTCCAGGTATTAGACCAAGCCAGGTTGGCATGGATGCCAAGAGTCCCGAAATGATCCATTTTTATAACGTTTTTCGGAATCGAAAAGCTCCAAAGCAATCTCATCAGTACACTGCAGTTGAAGATTATTATCGTTGCTTTTACTTTGAAGCAATAGACTTGGCCATGTCAGCAATTCAAGATCGCTTTGATCAGCCAGGATATGCTGTTTACCAAAATATTGAAGAATTGCTTGTAAAAGCTGCCCGAGTTAAGTGAAGTTGTTTCCTTTTATGGAGATGACTTCAATAAGAGTGAGCTTTCAACTCGACTTCAAGTTTTTAGTTCAAGTTTTAGTCAGATGGAACTGTAGTGGTTCTTTCCTATGCACTTTCATTCATCTTGCACTGTAGCTATTTACTCAAGATCTCTAAGGATTGTACTCCACCTATTTTTATAGGTTAGCTATTATTATCTGGTGTTTTTAATCTGGATTATTGTATTAGTATGCAACTTGGATAAGACTAAACCAAGTTGGATGATTGGATTAAGGCCTTGTGCAAACATGGCTCTAGTGTACAGCTCAGTTAAAATAAGTTAAACTAGTTATTTACTTGGATAAATACATTGTCCTGATAATACAAACTCTATTTTGCCTTTATTGCTGGTTATTGCTGGTGGTTGAGCCTCATGATTTTTCTAGCACTGTGAATTTTAATGCTCCAGTAACATAATACAGTGTCGGTGACCACATGAACAAGGTGGCTGCTGCCAAATGATTGGCAGTGCTGAATCAGCTTATAGTCCTGGACTCCAAGTCTAAATTGTGAAAAATGCAGGACTGTCCTGGACCATGGATGGTTGGCATGTAGCTATTTTTAGATTTAAAATAATGCCTTGCTACTATAGCTATATTATAGCTGTGATGCAGTACAGATAAACCTCGTTCGTTATAATACTAAAATAGCATGCGCAAAAATGTAGGGGCGTGGTTTGGTGGGCTTCATTTGAATTTTGAAATAAGACCATTGAAGAGAGCTGGCTGAAGAAGAGTCTGAGAGTGCAGATTAGAGTGATAACTGGAGGTTGGTATTGAAACTTTGGTCTGGCAGCTGCCGGGTCTGCCGGACCAGTTCCTACCCCCCTGTGGGGTGTGGGGTGGGGTGAGGGGTGCTGCGGAATCTATCAGTTCATCCACTATTCCTGTTTAGACATCATCATGAGTTTGTATTATTCTTGATAGCAGTCTATTGTACAGCCGCTCACTCAGCCATATCCACACTGTTTGTACCCTATGGCTGCACTAATTGTGTTTGCTACATATTGTGAAGGACTTGGGGGAAGCAATTTGCCTGTGATCTGAAAAACAGTCAGCATACCATCAATCCAACTACACATTCCACCACGGGAAACTAGTTCTAAACAAACATTGACCTATAAACAGTCCACACCAATCAACAACTTATTAGTCCACAAGGGGGGCAATCCCTGCCTTTCGTCTGAAAGTGTGGTTTTGTTAAAGAGTCTCTCTGTCCTAATTTATATACTAAAATGTAACCGCTATTTTGTTTTGCCACACCTGTTTTTCTTTGGGCATTACAGGTTGGAATGTGAAGTGAAATCACTACACAAACTCTACTTCGGTTGCTCTTTTCCAGCATCAAGTCTTGACTGACTCTAACTACTGTGATCGCTAGAGCAATACAACACTAGATAATGATGTTTCTATTATATTTTATACATCGACTTTTGTTCATGTGAAGGGTGTATGAAATACAAACACTAACAAAACCTTGTGGTTTCTTTGGAAGTCCATAGATTCTGCACACTTCACTGTATAAACACTTCACTGTTATAAACGTATAAACATGATATAATTATAGCAATCTCTCTGTGTGCTCGCTTTTGAAACAAAAAATGTTGCGTAAGTTTAAGTATATCAAAGTTACCTGCTAAGTGGAGGTACCTCAGAAATAAATCTTAGTGCCTGAACTGCTGCAGTTGTAGTTCCTGATTAAAAAGTGATAGCGAGTCGACATACTCAACAAACGTCATGCGCTAGAACGTGACAAAACAATTTTTTTTATGCGCAAGAAAATTGATTTTCAGTGCGCACGCTTGATAACCGTTTAGCTCAGTAGGCCTTCCTCTTGCTTAATGGCTAGCACTTTCCAATGAGGAGTCACAACTGTAGCCAGTTCAGGTACTCAGATTTTACTGTACCCCCCACTTAAAGACAAGTTCTTTTTTCCAAGGGATTTTCATAACCCACTGAACATACAAAAAGTAGAATCTGACAATCTAAACATGAATCTGAAGAGAATCTGAGAATCTGAGAATCTGAACATGCAAGCCATGATCCATCACATAGGTCAACATTGAGCCCCAAAATTTTTGGTCTTCTCTCGGCCCATGAAATAGTGAGTCATTAAACTATCATATATTGTCAGACACTGATGCTTTAACTTCCACTCAAGCTGATGTATTATAAGTATGTAGCAAAAATATATAGCAGATATTTATAAACTCTGTGTTTCTCAGGTGCAGAAACCTGGAGCCAGTAAAATATCTCCAACTCCCCATCCTCAAGGTCGCTGCCAGCCAGTTAACATCAAATACCAAAATGGATCATCTAAAAGCTTTCCAACCAGCCTGGACCTCGCAATTTCCATGGCTGCATTACATCCCAATTTCAGATTCTGTAATTTGCCACACTTGTGTCACAGCCAATTTGAAGGGACTGCTTTATCTTGATACAAGATCTTAAAGCTCATTATCGTCTGATGGGTTCAGAAATTGGAAAAATGCTCTGTGCAAAACCAAATATTTCTGTAAACATAAGAGCTTGCTATGTCACAAACATGCAGTGACTACATTAACTTAACCAGGTCACATGATGAGCAGCTGAAGGAGCAGCTCAAGTTAAAAGGAGGAAAATAGAAACTCTCTCCTGAAAACTATCCAAAGTATATCCTATCTTTGCATTGCCCTTCATAAGGGCAACCAAGAGGAGGAGTCAAATTTCAAGCAGATCCTCCTTCTCTGAGCTGAAGATGATGAAGTGCTTCAAGAGTGGATTGAAAATTCTTACGACAAACATATCAGCCCGGGTGCTCAGAATGAACATGGCTAAAAAAGTGCTGCATATAGCAAGTTATATAGCTAGATGCTACAGTATCATGGCTGATCACAGTGCTGATGCAAGCAACATCGAACAACTTGCAATTTGCATATATACGTTGGGTTGACAAGGAGATGACAGTATGTGAGGAATATATTGGTCTGATACTAGCCATTTAGACAAATGCAGATACAATTGTCACTTGCATAAAATATGTGTGGTGCGTATATATATATGAATCTCAGAATTCAAGATGCCTGTGGGCAGTGCTATGATGGATGTTTGACCATGACTGAACCAAAAATGGGGTTGCTGCACAAATCAATGAAACATGTCTGCTGACACACTGCTACCGCCACTCACTTGTCCTTGCTGTCAGGGATAAAAAAACCTGCTGAAAGACATACTAGATATTGCTTATGAAATCATAAAGAAGAGTTCTAAAAGATAGGCAGAATTCTGCAGAAAGAAGCAGAAATTCTGGGACAAATTAAATGTTATCTCCATGTATACGATATTGACTCACCAACTCTGAAAACCCTCTGCCCAACAAGGTGGACTGCCTGAGCTGCATCACTGAGTGCTATTCTGTATAAGTATGGAATTTTGATGAAGCTGTGGGACTGGGCACAAGCCAATGTCAGTGACTCTGACATGAAGGCAAGCTTTTAGTTTCTTATGGACTTCAGCTTGCCAGTACATTTTTGCACTCAGATAACATCATCACTAGCCTTTAGAGGGCAGAGTTATGTGCAGTGGGTACTCAAGTGAATGCCAAGATTTCTGTCACTGTTCTTCGAGGTATACGATCAGACAGGGATGCAGGTCTCCATTGGACCAAGGTCACTCAAGTGGCTGTGAAATTGTATTTGCAAGTGACTTCACTTCGATGCCACCATAGGCCATCAAGGCGTGTCTTGAGGGTACTGATCAACCTAACCAATGTAGAAGATTTTTACTGCCAGATCTACTTTGAAATTGTGGATACTGTAGCTATCTGCATTGTAGAATATTTCAATCAAATGATCACACCATGTATGCAACTTGTGAGCAGATTTTTTGTGAAAGGAGCATTGGGGGAACTTGTCTTACAAAATGATGACCAACTCTGTGAATTCTACGCAGAGTTTAACCTTATTACCCTACAAATTCAGCTATATAATAATGGTGGAGTCATATCGCAGTTTCAGTCAAGGTGAAGGGGAAGATAGAGTGCTTACTCATAGATTTCTGCATAAAGAACAAAAAGATCTGAACCCTCATAACATAAGTCATGTCCTTGTCAAGATTGTTCTGGTTATGCCAGCAACAAATGCCAGCTCTGAATGAGTTTTCAGTACACTGAGAAGGGTGAAATCTTGCCTCTGTACACAACCATGTCGAGCACCTCACTCGGTGCATAAGGAGCTGGTAAAGGAACTAAGCCTCTTGAAAGTTGCCAATGACATAGCAGAGTAGAGAGGCACTCATCCATCTTCGGCCACTTCCACATAGCATTATAGATGTGGATGAATGCCTCTCTACTCTGGGTCTCTCAGACTCTCTCTCTCTCTCTAACATCTTTATGATGGTTATATCTGGTCACGTCATATAATGACTTTGGGGATAAAAATTCAGTTTAAAATCAGTAGAATTGCGTCAAAATTTTTTAGGGCAGTACCCCATAGGGTGACCAGCATTACCACTGTGTTGGGGCCCCCAACTTTCATTTGGAAATTACCCCCATGTAAAAAGAGAGCATACAGAGTCATCTATCTTTTGAGCTATATATCTAGTTCATACAGTGAAGCGTGCAGAATCTATGGAGCTCCAAAGTCATGACCACAAGGTTTTGTTAGTGTTTGAATTTCAATATTTAGTCCGCCCTTCATATGAACATAAGTCGACTCATAAATATATATCAAAACGATCATTCTCTAGTGTTTGAATTGCTCTAGCAATCACAGTAGTTAACCACTCAAAACTCGATGCTGCAACCGAAACAGAGTTTATGGTGTGGTTTACTCCACTTTTCAACCTGTAGCTACAATAGAAAAACATATGGCAAAACACAAAATACTATATTGCATGGGCTAATTAAAACAGGACCATAGCACTTTATAACAAAAGCACATGGTCAAACCTTCTCAGACAGGTGGTGTGTGGACAGCTAGTTCTGAAAGCACTTCAAGTGTGCGCTGAATGCTTTACTAAGGCAGTAAACTGGCTGACCAAAAATCCTTATAAACTGTAGTAAACACATTGCAATTCATTTTCAAGATCTTTGTATCTGGTTCATATGGTAACTTGCATAGAATAAGATCTGTCCATGGAAATTTTAGTACCAAAAGACTTCAAATGCTTCAAGCACATCCTCAACTAATCTGTTTCTCAATTACAGAAAAATGTAATTGGCAAGGATCATCAGGTGAGTATGTTGTCATGGCACAATCAAGCTAGCTCATGTACGTATTATAAGCAGAAAAGCTTATGGCCCACACTCAGTTTCTGCTGCTGCCAGGTTCAAAGGAGGCTATATCTGATCCTCTACAAAAACATCTACTGTTTGGCTTGTAAAACTGTCCTGTGCAACTGTCACAAGGAGGCTAGATAGGTATATACAGCTACAAAATATAATATGCAACGATCTCTACTGTAATATAAACGTAAGTGAAATAATTTTGAAGTCCCGGAAGCTCAGAGTTAGACTTTAGGAACTCATACCCCTTTAATGTGGAAAAGCCACTATAGTGGCTCGGCTACTGAATGTGGATGAACATTTTAATTTTCGCTGCGCTTTTTCTAATGCACATACCTTAATCCATGCCATAAGACTTCATCAATGACCAAGTATCATAAATTTTCAAACATTTTAACATCAGATACACATAAACGAAATTGTTAAAATGTAACATATAACGGCATAAAATATGTAGATTGGTAATCTACTTGTGATTTCAACTTGTGATTGTTGTCAAGTTATGCTAACTTGTAACTTGGAGTAGGAAGAACCTAGAGCTACAAAACAAAGTCCACTGAATGCACCATGAGGTGTTCTACAAAATGGTAGCCAAAACTTTAAAAAAATGCTGAGTGTGCAATAGTTACTGAGCATGCTTAATTAAAGCCACTATAGTGGTTTTTCCACAATTAGGGGGTATACATTTTCGGGTACTCTCCACATTGAAGGGTTAAACATTAATGCTGCTGGATCTCCTGTATTATATAGTAGACAGTAGACACGTATGTGGACCTTAGGGCTGCGGCTAGCACCAGTGGCGGGCTTATACATGCATAGTGCTGCACATAAGCCCATTTCAGGCCTAACCTGTATCTATGAGCACCCATTAGGGAGATAGACAGAAAGGGCAGAGAGGAATATTACAGTGCATACCCTGTATTTAGTTTGGGCGGCTTTTAAGTTGGGGGATCTAAACCCGTTTTTTTTTGTAATTAAACACAAACTTTCACTTTGTAAAGTTTCAGAGCATTTGGATGTTTCATTATGAAGTTATCATTTTTATACACACCACTCCAATGATTTATTGTCCATTGCTCAACGAGAAGGCTAAGGCCGAATTCAAGCAGGCATAGCTACGCGACTGTGACCC